>CAUYQG010247862.1:0-24523 GCA_963574415.1 Tarsius wallacei
CTAGGTTTTGATTTATTGTAGAGATGAGGTCTCGCCAAATTGCCCAGGCGGGTCTCGAACCCGCGGGCTCAGGCAATTCACTCACCTCGGCCTCCCAAAGCGTGGGATTACAGGCTGAGCCACCGAGCCCGGCCTTGTGGCGTGTTTTAAAGTTTTCAAAGTTTAAAAAAAAAATCCTCACACCATTACGTTGTATCATTGAAGGATAGATTTCAGGAGAGTGTGAGTGAAGACAGCAAAAAACTGTTGTGGCAAACACTGATGGCTGCCCACTAAACAGTCATTGCCTTTTGCCTTTTATGTATATGAGAACCTAGTATTGTTGAGTGCTTTAACGTTTACAAGGTTTTAAAACCAAACCCTCGACTGAGCGTAGTGGCTCACATCTGTAATCCCAGCACTCGGGAAGGCCGAGAAATTGCCTGAGGTCAGGGGTTCGAGACCAGCCTGAGCAACATGGTGAGACCTCGGCTCTACAATAAAGCAACAAATCATCCGCGCGTGGTGGCGCACGTCTGTGGTTCCAGCTACTTGGAAGGCTGAGGCGGAAGGATCACCTGAACCCAGCAGGCCAAGGCTGCGGTGGCCGTGAGCGTGCCACTGCTCTTCTACCTGAGCGACAGAGTGAGACTCCTACTCAAAAACAAAACAAAAAAACCACAAAAAACCGGAATCGCGGGTCAAACTTTCTGGTAAACCATGATAAGGATCACTTTATCAAATGCAATGCCTCCTTCCTCTGGGGTCCTGCAAATCTTCAGCAAAACACCACAGACTGGCGAACATTTCAACCATTTCTTTCTCCCCTTCGCTAGTTCCACTTCTCAGTTTTATCCATCTTCTCGAGCTTCCTCAGCGTCACCACCCCCATGGGATCTGGAAAGCACCTGGCTCCAGAAAGTTGAGTCGGAAACTCAGAACGACCAGAAATGCCAAAAGTCCACAATCAGACACCGCAGAAGCAAACCGAGAAGACATCCAAGGAGCCGCGTCACTACCCAGAGGGGCTGAAGGCCGGAAGCAAGGCTCCCGCCGGCTGTGCATACTGGGAGATGTAGTCCCGGGCCGACCCCACTACCTCTTGGGAGTTGTAGTCCTCGGTCTGGTAAAGAAAAGACTGCAACTCGGACAAGTTTTGTTTTTTTTCTTTTTCTTTGAGACCGGTCTCTCCATTTCCCAGGCGGGGCTCAAGCGATCCTCTCACCTCAGTCTCTCGAGTAGCTGGGATTACAGGCGCTGCCACCGCGCTAGCTGAAAGTATGAATAAATCCTTAGGTGAAAAAAACGGCAACCCACGACATGCAGCTTGGGCATCGCGGGAGCACCGGCGGAAACGGCTGGAAGGCGGGCCCGAGGAGGGCGGGGAGACGTTACGCCGACGCGGGCGTGACCCTGCCCAGCGCTTTGGCGGGAGTTCCGAAAGTCGCCGCACGCCGCGCGAGACCGAGAAGACTGAGGCCTGAGGCGAGCTGAGGCGTCCCCGAGGCCCGTACTTGGGAGCTGAAACTCGCTTGGGTTGTGCGCAGAAGGCGGGACAAGGGAGTGGAGAAAGTAGGGCGCAAGCCTGGGGGGCTGGGGTCGGGCGCTTGCGGGCCGGCGGACTGAGGTCGGAGCGAGCGGCGGCAAGGGCCCGAGGTGAGTTTGGACGGCGCGGGCGGCCCTTCCCGCAGCCGGCCCTTCCCGCAGCCGCGGCTGGCCCTCGCGTCCGCTGGGTCGAGGCCGGGCAGTGCTCCCGCCGCCGGCTGTTGGGGCCCCTGTGCGCCAAGTGGGAAGCCCGGATATGGCGAGGCGGAGCAAGGCATGCCCGGGCGCTTCCGAGCCCGCTGCGGAGAAAACAGCAGCCGACTCCAGGCTCTAGGGATGGAGGGAGAAACCGTATGGCCGGCCCCGAGATTGCGACGCAGGTTTAACGGGCTCGGGCGAGGAAGCCGAGGTCCAAAGAGGTGCAGTCACAGCTGCTTGACGTCAGAACCAGGGCTTCCGGATTCCCGGCCGGTCTTCTTTCCGTTATTCCTTATTTTGCTTGTGAAGTACCAACCTCCAGTTGCCAAAACTGTATTTTCACCACCTAATTTGGAAACCGTTCGCGTGATGCCTCGGGAAGGATCCCAAGTGAGGGTGGGTTTGTAAGCGTTTAAAATGAAATGTAATAGACATGTAGAAAAATGCGCAATCACAAGTGTAAACAGCTGTGTGAATTATTGCGAAATGAGTATACCTGTGTAAATCATGACTCAGATCGAGAAGTAGAATGCACCCCCAGAAGCCTGTCTTGTGCCCCTTTCTCTAGTATTTTCTCCTCTTTTCCTCAGCGGGAACCGCTGTGTTGATTTCTGACACCATTAACTGATTTTGCCCGCTTTTGAGTTTTACAGAAACACCAGCAGTATTGAATATGTAGTTGTTTTGTAGGCTTGCCACCACGTCAGTCTTTTAAATCTTTAGCTGTTATGTGGGTATACGATAGTATCTCGCTGGGGTTTTAACTTTCCTGAGTCCTAATGAGATTGGACAATTGTTCATATAATTCTTGGCCATTTGGATATCTTCCATTGTGAAGTGCCTGTTCAAATCTCTTGCCTATTTTTAACTGGGTTGTCTTTTTCTTACTGATTTGAAGGCGTTGTTCATATTTAGGTTCTGGTTATCAGCCCTCAGTTATATATATGATAAATATTTTCTCCCCTTCTGTGTTTTGACATTTCATTCTCTTAACGATGTCTTTTGATGGATAGAAGTTCTGAATTTTTTAAATGTAATTCAGTTTTTCAGTCTTTTCCTTTTTGGCTGTTGCATTATATCTCCAGTTCAAGAAATCTTTATTGTGAAAATTTTCTATATTCTGAAAACTGTTTTACCTCTTACATTTAGATCTATAAATTAGAAATTGATTTTTGTCTGGTGTGAGAGAGGGAGCAAGTTCATTTTATTTTATGAGGCTATCCAAACTATCCTGCACATTTTTTTAAATTTTTTTTTTGAGTTAGAGTCTCACTTTGTCGCCCAGGCTGTAGTGAAGTGACTTGCTCATGGGTACCGCAGTCTCCACCTGCTGGGCTCAGGCAATCTGTCCACCTCAGCCTTCCAAGTAGCTGGAACTTCAGGCATGTGCCACCATACCCGGCAGATCATGCAGTATATGTTCTTTAGCAAACACCTAATATTTATAATGTATTATGGGATATATAAAAATAAACAAGACTTGGCCCCCACCTTCAAGTAATATAAAGCAGGAGAACAGAGAGTCATAATTGATCTAGTTAGGGTGTGCACCTAGCTAGATGGAAAGGAAAGCTAGTGATAGATTTGCTCTTTTTTCCTGCCATAGATAAGTCATAAGACCAAAAGCCTATTAAGTAATTCTTCCAAGATTTATTGCAAAACTAGGTTTGCAGCTCTGTACTTACCCTCTCATTTCTTTAGTTCATATCGATGGTCATCTGTATTTTTCAGTAATGGCTATGCAGATGCAGCTTGAAGCAAATGCAGATACTTCAGTGGAAGAAGAGAGCTTTGGCCCACAACCTATTTCACGGTTAGAGGTATGTGCTTAGTTGCTAATTTGGGGATTACAATGCTGTACTAGATTCTTCTACCCAGTGGCCTAATGGGAGATATCGCAACATTTACGTAAGTCATAGGTTTACTACGATAGGTTTCAGAGGAGTTGTCAGGATCCTGTGGAAAGGCTTAAGACTTGTTAAATGTATCTGGCAAGGCCTCTTTTGTCAACAGTTCTCCAATTACTTTATCGTTTTTCATTCTTACAACTGAATTGTCAGAAACTAAGACCTAGGATCCAATGGTGGGGTCTCTGCTGTTTTCACTAAGCATGAAAGTGCTGTTCAGGGAATTATAGTGGCCTGGACCAGTTATGCAAGGAGGGAAGAGAGCACCTTCCCTCCTTTGACTCAGATCTGTGCTGATAGCTATCATTGACAGGGAGAAGGGTGTAGGGTTTTTAGGGTATAAAAGCCAAGCGCCAATTCAACACTCTAGAACATCAAGAACTAGGGCCTTGCACAACTTCTGCCCTGTGAGTGTAGCTGATTTGGGCTGAAAGAAGGAGAAGGGAAAGTGAAGAAAGTCTTGATTTTTCTTTCTTTTTTCATTTTGCATATTCCTCTTCTCCAAATAAGCCTCAAGACTCTAGAAGTTACTTAAGTGGATTTGTGATAAACATTTGAGAGTTTGGAGTCATACCTTGTGGTGCCATAAGCATTCTTTTTTTTTTTTTTTGAGTTGGAGTCTCACTCGATCGCCCAGACTGGAGTGCAGTGGCCGCTTCCGGCCACCGCAGCCTCGACCTGCTGGGCTCCGGCGATCCTTCCGCCTCAGCCTTCCGAGTAGCCGGAATTACAGGCGTGTGCTACCACGCCTGGCTAATTTTTTAGATTTATTGTAGAGATGAGGTTTCGCCTGCCCAGGCGGATCTCAAACCCGCGGGCTCAGGCAATCCACTCACCTCAGCCTCCCAAAGGCGTGGGATTACAGGCTGAGCCACCGAGCCCGGCTGCCATAAGCATTCTTATACTCACACATAGATATTTCTTATTACTTAACTATTAATATTACATGGTAAATGCTAATTTCTCCCCTCTCTTAAGTTGTCCCTGACTCCCGAATACATACACATCCCTCTACTAACTCATTTTCTCACAGAAGTCATGGTTTTGGTGGCTAACAAAATCAAAACTGACTTGACTATAGGGAGAAAGAGGTGCCTTTGATTGGTTTGTTTGGAGAAGTGGTATTAAAAGGCCCTGATAAAAAGTAGTTTTCCCTATTCTTTTTACTTATTTTATTTTTTTAGAAACAAGGTCTAGCTCAGTCTCTCAGGCTGGAATACAGTGGAAATCCTGGGATCACGCAATCCTCGCATCTTAGCCTCTCAAGAAGCTGGGACTATAGGCATGTACCACCATGCCTGGCTAATTTTTTAATTTTTTGTAGAGACAAGGTCTCAATGCATTGCCCAAGCTGGTCTCAAACTCCTGGTGTTCAGTAATCCTGCCTTGGCCTCCCAAATTGCTGGGATTACAGGCGTGAGCCACTGTGCTTGGCCCTAAAGCTTTAATTTATCCATGGTTTTCTTCACTTGCAGCAATGTGGGATCAATGCCAATGATGTGAAGAAATTGGAAGAAGCTGGATTCCATACTGTGGAGGCTGTTGCCTATGCACCAAAGAAGGAGCTAATAAATATTAAGGGAATTAGTGAAGCCAAGGCTGATAAAATTTTGGTAAGTACTGCTTATTTGACTCAGAGAGGTATTAATGGGAATAGTACAAAAGGGAATGTAGTAAAAGGTTGTCTTTATCCTTCTATCCCTCATTCTTTCATCCTGTTTCCTTTTTAAGGCATGACTAGGTTACCTCTGTTTTGTTTCTTTGTTTGTGCCTCCTTGCACAAACCCATATTTTCTGTAGAAAATTGGAGTATCATGGGATTTGACATGAACACTGCCAAACTGACTACCAGTTTACACTCCCACCAGCAGTGACTACTGTGTAACCTTTTCTTTTTAGATATTATGATCTAATGTCTTAGAAATATGTTCATTGGTATACAGCCACTAAAACAGTTGAGAAAAATATTTATTGATAAGAGAAAATGTTCTAGATATAAGAAAGGTTAACAAAACATACATATATTTGATTTTTGTTTTTAAAAATATTTATTTATTTATTTTTTTGAGTTGGAGTCTTACTCTGTTACCCAGACTAGAGAGCAGTGGCATGTTCATGGCCACCGTAGCCTCGACCTGCTGTGCTCAGGTGATCCCTCCACCTCAGCCAGACTTCCAAGTAGCTGAAACTATAGACATGCGCCACCATGCCCAGCTACTTTTTTTTTTTGGATTTATGTAGAGCTGAGGTCTTGCCAAGTTGCTCAGGCTGGTCTCGAATTCGTGGGCTCAGGCAAATCCTCTCACCTTGGCCTCCCAAAGTGCTGGGATTACAGGCGTGAGCCACTGTGGCTGGTCCAAAAATGTTTATGTATGTGTATGGAGGATATATACTGGGGATAAATAGAGTGTAATATTAACGTTGTTATTTCTGGATGGTAAGAATGTGAGCAATTTTTATATTTTCCCTCAATTTTCTGAAGTTTCTACATATTCTATAATAGACATGTGTTGCTTTCAGATGGAAAAGCTGTTTTTATTGCTTGAATATTGAAGACCTATATTAAGCTCTCAGTAAATACAATCTATCAGGCAACTGATACACAAAATTCTTCTTTTTTGGATTAGGAGTCTCACTCTGTCACCCAGGCTGGAGTACACAGCCACCACAGCCTCAACCTGCTAGGTTTAGGTGATCCTTCCACCTCAGCCTTCCAGGTAGCTGGAGCCACAGGTGCACACCACCATGCCTGGCTAACTTTTTTTTTTATTGTAGAGATGAGGTCTCGCCAAGTTTCCCAGGCTGGTCTTGAACCCCTGGACTCAGGCATTTCCCTCACCTCCCAAAGTGCTAGACTGATAGGTGTGATCCACCGCACCCTACTGACAAAAGTCTTTTTTTTTAAATTTTTTATTTTAAATACTTGGGGTACAATTCAGGATTAGGTATACAAATGGAGATTCTTTTTTTATTTTTTATTTTTTTTATTTTTTTGAGTTGGAGTCTCACTGTCACCCAGACTGGAGTGCAGTGGCTGCTCCCGGCCACCGCAGCCTCGACCTGCTGGGCTCCGGCAATCCTTCCGCCTCAGTCTTCCAAGTAGCTGGAACTACAGGCATGCGCTACTATGCCCGGCTAATTTTTTTTGATTTATTGTAGAGATGAGGTCTCACCAAGTTGCCCAGGCGGGTCTCGAACCCGCGGGCTCAGGCAATCCACTCACCTCAGGCTCCCAAGGCACGGGATTACAGGCTGAGCCACCGAGCCCGACTGAAGATTCTTTTAATAATAAGAGAATGTGATTTCAAATTATATGCTTAGTGTTTTTTCTTTTACCTTCTTTTTTTGGAGACAGTCTTACGCTGTTGCCCAGGCTGGAATGCAGTGGCACAATCACAGCTCAGTGTAGCTTCAACCTCCTCGGCTCAAGCCGTCCTCCTTGTCTCAGCCTCCCAAGTAGCTGGGACTATAGGAATGTGCCATCACACTCAGCTAATTTTTTAAAAATATTTTTGTAGCCGGGCATGGTGGCTCATGCCTGTAAACCCAGCACATTGGGAGGTGGAGGCAAGAGGATTGCATGAACTCAGGGGTTCGAGATCAGCCTGAGCAACATGGTGAGACCTTGTCTCAACAATAAATCAAAAAATTAGCTAGGCATGGTGGTACACACCTGTGGTTCCTCCAGCTGCTTAGAAGTCTGAGACTGAAGAGTCACCTGAGCCCAGCAAGTCAAGGCTACAGTGGCCATGAGCATGCCACTGCACTCCAGCTTGAGGGACAGAGTGAGACTCTGACTCAGAAAATATATATACATTTGTGTGTATGTGTGTGTGTGTATAGTAGTTGTTGTACAGACAGGGTCATGGCTATTACAGCTGTGAACCACTGCACCCAACCAGTTTTCTATCTTTTTTTTTTTGAGTTAGATTCTCACTCTTGTCACCCAGGCTGGAGTACAGTGGCACACTGACGGCCACCACAGCCTCAACCTGTTGGGCTCAGGTAATTCTTCCTCCTCAGCCTTTTTTTATTTTTTATTTTTTTTTTGAGTTGGAGTTTCACTCTGTCACTCAGACTGGAGTGCAGTGGCCGCTCCCGGCCACCGCAGCCTCGACCAGCTGGGCTCTGGCGATCCTTCCACTCAGCCTTCCAAGTAGCTGGAACTATAGGTGCATGCTACCACACCCAGCTGATTTTTTGATTTATTGTAGAGATGAGGTCTCTCGCCTGGTTGCCCGGGCGGGTCCCGAACCCGCGGGCTCAGGCAATCCACTCACCTTGGCCTCCCAAAGGGCGGGATTACAGGCTGAGCCACCGAGCCCAGCCCCTCCTCAGCCTTTCAAGTAGCTGGAACTACAGGTGTGCGCCCCTGCACCTGACTAATTTTTTAATTTATTGTAGAGATGAGGTCTCACCATGTTGTTCAGACTGGTCTCGAACCCCTGGACTCAGACGATCCTCTCACCTCTGCCTCCCAAAGTGCTGGGATTATAGGTGTGAGCTACTACACCCACCCTTTATTTTCACATATTGAATAAATGTCATATTTTAATGAAACTTTTGGGAAAATAATCTTCAAAAGCTAATGAATCGTCAAAAAGAATGCATTCTTTTTCTTTGTTGCCTATTTTTAAAAATGCTTTTTTTCTTTCTTTCTTTTTTTTTTTTTTTTTGGATTATGAGTCAAACTATTTTGCCCAGGCTGGAGTGAAATGGCACACTCCTGGCCACTGCAGCCTCAACCTGCTGGGCTTAGGCGATCCTTCTGCCTCAACCTTCCAAATAACTAGAACCACAGGCACTCACCACCACACCCTGCTATTTTTTTTTTTTTTTTTTTTTTTTTTTTTTCGGGTTGAAGTTAAACCAAGTTGCTCAGGCTGATCTCAAACCCCTGGGCTCAGGCAGTCCTCTCGCCTCCACCTCTGCCTCCTGAAGTGTTGGGACTACAGGCTTAAGCCAGCATGCCTGGCATAGACACAGTCTTGATCATGTGTCTTTCTACGTGGCATATGTAGAAAACGGCAAATAAATTACCCTCTCCGTGAAGTTTTTAATAAGGTAGTGTGAAGAGTTGGCCAAAGTTCATTTTGAGGGGGCTAGCTTCCTAGAACTATTTTAGACATCAAAAACTCAAGGTTCAACAGTACAAGTAGGTACTTTTTCACAGTGTGGACTTGAAATTCCAGAGACCTGACTGCTTTATCACCCTTTCTATCTTACTGTCTGGGCAAGAAAGGAGGCTTGCCATGCCAGGCATAGGTCTTACATACAACATTTCAAAAGGGCTAAGCCCCACTTTGCCTTCGGGGTGGCTCATACACAAACCAAGGCTATGGGTAACAGCTTCAACCAATTCTTTTGGGCTTCCTAGCATAACTTGGCTAGGATACCCTTGAGAGTTCTTTTAGCCCTTTCAGTCTTCCCTGAGGATTGTGGTCTCCCAGGTTCATGCAGCTTCCGTGGTATGCTTAAGGCATGGGAAGTTTTTGCCACCGTGTTAGAAATGAATGCAGGTCCATTATCACTCTTGATGGACTTAAGGAGACTGAATCAAGGGATAATTTTCTTTGCAAAGCTTTTATGACTTCTGCCTTTTCATTCCAGAATGGGAAAGCTTCTATCCAACTGGTAAAGGTGTTGACAAACACCGGGAGATATTTAAATCCTCCAGGAGCCACAAGCATAACAGGGAAGTCAGTTGGGCTAGTCTTCCCCAGGAATGGTTCACCTGAATTATACCACCTTGACTAAAGGAGGTATGGGAGATCTGGTTTGAACATTGTTTTTCTGACAGTAGACACATGGTCAAACACTTTATTCCTTTACTCTTGGGGTTCTAATTATCTTGAGCCAAGTGTGCGTAACCTTCTTGCTGTAATTTGAGGAGTCATGGGCATGCTTTATAATAGCCCAGTTCAGATTTTAGGCACCTATATCCTGGCTCTCATATTTAGGGCCCACCCCCCGACAAGGAACTCTCATGATACCCATCTCACATGACTTCCTGCAATTCTCCAGAGTAGTAACTCAGATTACATTTGTAAATACCCAAGGAAGCAAGGACATATGGAAGACTTCCTCTCACTGTGCAGCCCTTTTGGCTGTAGCATCTGCCAGGTTCTTTCTTTCTATTATTTCAGAATCCCCCCTTATGACCTCAGCAGTAGACTACAATAATCTGTAAGCAATTCCACCATCCTTAGCAGTATTAATATTTCTGTTGCATATTTGATTTCCTTGTCATTTAGAAGTCCCCTTTCCTTCCAAATTGCATCATGGGCATGGACCACAGAGAACACATATATCAAATCTTTATTAACAGTCAAGGCCTTGTCCTTTCCTAGTATTACGGCCCTGGTTAATGTTATTATCTCAGCCTTTTGGACCAAAGTCCCTGTGGGAAAGTCCTTATCTTTGATGGTTTCCTGTAGGAAACATATCTTGCTCTTCTTTGGCTTCTTTCCATGAAGTTATTGCCATCTACAAACACTATGTCTTCTAAACTAGGAAGAGGTTCACTCTGCATATTCTTTCTGCCAGAATATAGTTGCTCTGTGATGGTGAAGCACTTGTGGATTAGGGGATCCTTGGTAGTGGACATTAGGATAGCATGTTTACACAGATGTTGGGGGTGTCCACCAATAGGGCCCAATAGTATAGCATTCCACCACTTGTTAACCAGTAACGCCTCTTGGCCTCCAATATACTTGTCACTTGGTGCGGGACCTGAACAGCTAACTCTTGGCCCATTATAAGCTTCTTGGTTTCCTGAGTAAGCTGTACAAGTGGTGGCCACTGCCCTAAGACAGAGGAGCCACTCCCTTGCCATGGCATCATGGTGTTTAGAAAAAGTAGTTCACCACTCTTTTCATGGGTCCTACCATCTTGGTCAGTACTCTGAGAGTTATCCCTGCCTTGTATGGATGTCAAGATCAAAAGACTTGGTTAAGTTGGGCAGCCCTGGGACTGGAACTTCCAGCATTAGCTTTTTAAGCTTCTAGAAGGCCTTATTACATTGTCCATCTCCCTCAGAGGGGTTGGTGTCAACATTGGAGTTTGTCATAAAAAAAATCCATTACTGTGAGGCCAAAATCCAGAATCTAGGTGCGGCAAAATAAGCCATGCTCAAGAATCTACACATTAAAAAATAAAAAAAAAATAAATAAATAAAAAAATAAATAAAAAAAATAATAAAAAAAAAAAGAATCTACACAACTGCTTGCAGTTTTTGGGAGGTGCTAGGCAACAAGCAGCCAATTTCTAGTCCTGAGGAAGCTTGTGCTTTCCCTGAGAGACAACATACCCCAAATACTGGACCATCTCCTTTGAAATCTGGGGCTTCTTCTTTGACACCTTATGTCCCCTTTCTGCTAGAAAGTTCAAGACTAGAATGGTATTTTTATCAGAATCTTCTGTAGCGGGTCTGGCTTTGAGGATATCTTCTGCATATTGTAGGATGGGGCCTGGCTGTATCTGGAAGTCCACAGATTTCAGCTTAGGACACCCCAAAAAATGGTTGGGAGTTCTTGAAGCCCTGGGGAAGTACTGCTAGCAATATTCCCTTTCTCTGACACCTGTTATGTTCCTTCTATTCAAAGGCAAAGTCAGGGCTTAGAGGCACGCAGAAGAAGGCATCTTTGAGATCCAGTACAATGAAGTACGTGGTCCCCAAGAGATTGGCTCACAGTGTATAGGTGTTAGGCACTAAAAAGTGAATGTCTTGAGCAGCACTGTTGATGGCTCAGAGGTCCTACACAAACCTGTACTCCCCTGATCCTGGTTTCTTAGCAGGCAGGATGGGGTTATTAAAGTGACTGACAAGGTCTGATGAGCCATAATGTAGGTAACTCTAACACAGGCTGTACTCCCTGCACTGCATCAGGTTTTAGGGTATATAGTCTTACTCTTGGTGTTTGACTATGCAATTTTAACAGTACCTTTATAAGTTCTGGTGTGACAGCCCTTCCTCCTTTGCCCTGTACCATACTTCAGGATTGACTTGTGCTAGAATATCTTCATGAAGAAGGGCCAGGAAGACAGCTTCCTGAGCTGTTGGAATTCCTACTTCCAGCTGGTCTTGTTTGAGGCAGATAGTGAGTGGCTCCAAGTTTTGTCAGTAAATTCCTCCCTAGCAAGGGGATTGGACAGTCAGAGACATAGAGGAAGGACTAGGTCAGGATCTTTGAATCAACTTCACGGGTCAGAGACTCCAAAAACCACTTAATGCTTTCCTTCCCTGATACCTCCTTAATACTGCACCTCGACTGGGCTCGGTGGCTCAGCCTGTAATCCCGCGCTTTGGGAGGCCGAGGTGAGTGAATTGTCTCGAACCCCGTGGGCAACTTGGCGAGACCTCATCTCTAAAATAAATCAAAAAATTAGCCGGGCGTGGTAGCGCGCGCCTGTAGTTCCAGCTACTTGGAAGGCTGAGGCAGAAAGATTACCGGCGCCCAGCAGGTCAAGGCTGCGGTGGCCAGGAGTGGCCACTGCACTCCAGTCTGGGCGACAGAGTGAGATTCCAACTCAAAAAAAAAAAAGAAAAGAAAAAAAGAAAACGTATTCTAAGACAAAGATGCTTCAAAATTTTGGTTGATTTTGACAGTTGCAATACTAGTTAAAAATGAAACATTGTTCATTATGTAGTGTTTCTAAGGATTTATTATTAACCTTTAGCCTTTTGTTACCATACATGTTTTTAATTAATTCATTGCAACAGTCTTTTAGTCAAAACTACCTAAAGTTTACTTCAGGAGTTCCTGCTTTTGTTTTATTCAATTACTAGGTCTGAGATTTTATCTCAGTAGAAAAAATAATTTTGTCTCAGAGTAGATAAAAAAATGTATAGAAGTATTCATTCCATTTCAAGAGGGTGAGAGACTTGTTTTCCTCTTTCTTTTAAAGAGCATTTACTGGAATTTTTGTAGATTGTTGTCTATCAGCTTAAAGTTCATGGATAAGGCCAGACCTAAGTCTCAAATAATGTTTAAAGTGTTCTCAAATGACTTAATAATGGGCTAAATTGTTTTCAGTCAGCAGTAGTAAAGGTCACAAAGAAAATCAGTTTAGTCAATCTTCTCTAGTTCCTAAATACATATAGTAAAATATGCCATAAAATACAATGAGGAATTTTTAACTTTAAAAGCAACTGGTGGCTAAGGGATTAGAATACATCTCTTAGGTACTTAAATTATTGGACAGGAATTTTAAAAGAAGAGTTATTATTAAAGGTCTTAGACCAATCACTCCTAATTCTTCTCTTTTACATTGCTACTATCACTCACAGAAACAATATATCATTTATTTTAAAATATTTTGATTTATGCCTTTTCAAGTTGTTGGGCATATGTATTGTGTGTGGGGAGGGGAAGGAGAGAGAAAGTACTCATATTTCCCACTAGCCTTATTGATTAGAGCACCTATATACTCTGGTTTAAGATTTTATTACTCTTTCTCAGGAATCCTGCAGGAGCATAAACAAACAAACGAACCAACAGCTGTTTCTTGTAGCTTAGTCCTAGTTAACTTGGCAGTTTGTACAATTGCAATCCAATAAAATGTCAACTCAGAAATAACTCAGGATTGTTAACCTTAGTTAGTCTCCTCTAGCTGACTTCTGCTACTGCATCTGAAGAATCTATTAAAGTCAAATTTCTTTTTTTTTTTTGAGTTGAAGTCTCACTCTGTCGCCCAGACTGCTGGAGTGCAGTGGCACGCTCCCGGCCACCGCAGCCTCTACCTGCTGGGCTCCTGCGATCCTCCTGCTCAGCCTTCCAAGTAGCTGGAACTACAGGCGCGCGCTACCAACGCCCGGCTAATATTTTTTTTTTTTTTTTTTTTGTAGAGATGAGGTCTCACCAAGTTGCCGAGGCGGGTCTCGAACCCGCGGGCTCAGGCAATCCACTCACCTCGGCCTCCCAAAGCGCGGGATTACAGGCTGAGCCACCGGGCCCAGCCTAAAATCGAATTTCTTAACAGACTTAAACTTGTTCATTAGTCAGAGTGCTACTTATTTAGACTGTCAGCAATTACAAAAATTTTCAAGTAAGTTTTAGGTCAGTGATTAGTTATAGTTGAAATATACAAGTGAGAAACCATTATTGTGAGTTCCACTCAGAATATTTTAATGATGTTTCTCGTTTTGAGGATGGGCAAAAGCAATGATATTCTTGCTGCGAATCACCTTATTTTATTATAAGTTGAACATTTGAGGGGAAAAAAGGGAAAGTGGGGGATTCTTTCATTATCTCCCTCTGTAGCTTACTATTAATAGTTTTATTTATCCAAGACTGAGACCAGAGGACTTGCCTTTAAAACAAATTAATGTGATGTCCACATAAATACACATGCATATAGTAGTATCTTTCCATATATAGGACATGTAGTTTTAGAAAAATCGTATTTCCATGAGTTAATATCCCAACATGGAATGTCCTTTGCAGTTCTTTTCAGGTATCCCAAATTATGGCTCTATTTGTGTTCAAGAATCAGTTTCCCATCAAGATTTTCAGTTTCTCTAGTCTAGTTTACTACTCAGCTTAAAAAATAAATTTAAAAAAACAACTATTGGAAGCTCCCTCCCTAGTACTAAATATACTTCTCCTATTTCTTCCACCTGAAGTAACTTCTATGCTGGATTAATATTTAGCATCACTAAACAACCTTTGTGATTGTGTGTGTGTGTGTGTGTGTGTGTGTGTGTATATGTGTGTGTATATATATATATATATATAGCTAAATAATCTTATAATGTTGTTTTTTCCAAAAAATTATATTAAAGATTTTAAACATTCAGAATATTTTAAGTAATTATATAATCCTTACTTGTATACCCACTACCTATAACCTTTCCTTTTACTTTGCTTGCTTTATCATGAATCTATCTGTTTTACTATTGTTTTATGTTTTGAAACTATATAAATTGCCCTTTTGTCTTCAGAGAGTGGATCCATGCTTTAATTTCACTACTTCATTATTATTATTATTATTATTATTATGTTATTTTTACTTATAATTTACCTTGTTCCAGGAAGGATTTGATTGGCTTAAATGTACAATATATAAAGAATAGACTAAAATTTAAATATAAGAGAATAAAAAAATATGAACAAAGAACAATCAGTATAGACAATAAGATGTGGTAAACAAAATATGTGCTGTGAAGACTTACACACTTGATTATTAATGCCAACGATCAGTACAGGGAAAGTAATTATTTGAGAAATCAAAATGATTTGGCTCCATCACAAAGTTCTGTGATTGACTGGCATCCTCTAGCGATAGATTTTAAAGTATAACAAGTTCTGCTATAACACAACTTATGGTATCCTTAAAAAACATCACATTTTTCAAAATTTCACATTAAAACCCACAGAACCCATGTAAAAAATAAGGCTGAGCCTAAATTCCAACACTTTGTTAGTGATACATAAAAACATAAATAATAAGAATCTGTTACATATGGTAGCACAGTTTTACATAAATACTACAATATGGCACTTTACCTTGTAGAAGTGGGTTTCAGAAGGATTGCAGCTTATGAGCTATTGTGAGTTTGTATGGAGTGATTATCCAAAAGCAAATAGAAAGTTGTAGCACCAGATGTGGATGAGTATAGTTCATTATCCTGGGATTGACATTGTTACCAAATATCACGGTTAATAATCTTTCACAGTCTTAAATCTGAGGCATATTTTTTCTGCATTTCAGGTATAGGTCTTTAAGGCATGAGTTTACAGCAGACACCTATTTCATTAAAATTGAAAATTTTATCTCATGTATAGCCTTCTTCAATTAAATTGTGTATAACTCCTGGGAATTATTTTGTGGATGTCTCGTGTGCTTTCATGAAAGGCTTCTCCAGACACCTGAAGGCTTTGAGAATCATAGAGATGTTTGACACTACTAAAGTAACCACCACTAAAAGTCACTCTGCTGGATTAAAAAAAAGGCACTTCTGCAGAATTTGGTGAATTCTATTTAAGATCATTGTGTTGTATAAATAATCCTTTCTCTGTGAGAAATTTGTTCCCAATTTTTTCTCTGTTTTCTCAACAATCTTTTCATTGCCTCAATTTCTTTAGGCCTTGTTGTTACTGACTGCAGCAGTACTTGAAGTTTTTTCAGCCTGTGTGATGTTTTTCTATACTAAAAACCAGTTCTCTGATTCACACCAACTGAGTGTCCAACAATTCAATTCAATTTTGGTACTATATAACTTGGAGTTAGCATCAAATCCCACAGGTGAAAGGGCTAAGTTCTAAGTGAAAGGGCCCAGTTCTACAAAGCTGCCTTTGCTTCTGGTGCCAGCTACAAGTCTTGGGGACCATCTGTACTTTTTACTGACTGGCTATATTTCAGGGTTTCTATAAACCTCTCCTCTGGTTTGACAATTTTCTAGAACAGCCCGCAGAACTCAGGAAGATACTTCACTTCTATTTATCAGTTTATTATAAAGAATATAGCTCAGAAACAGAAAAATGCATGGGGCAAGGTATTGAGGGATGCTGTGGGACTTCGGTACCCTCTGCAGGGACGTCACCCTCCCAGGGGTGCTGTGGGACTTTGGTACCCTCTGCAGGTGTGCCATCCTCCCAGCACTTTGATGTGTTCACCAAACCAGAAGAAGCTCCCTAAATCACACTGTTCAAGAGTTTGTATAAAGCTAAATTTCCATCTCCTTCCCTCTTCCCCAGAGGTCAGTGAGTGGGGCTGAAAGTTCCAGCCATACAATCACTTGGTCTTTCTGGTAACCAGCCTCTCCTGAAGCTATCTTAGAAGCCCCCTGCTAAGTCCCTTCATTAGCATAAATTCGTGTGATCAAAAGAGTTCCATTATAAATTTTAAAGAGATACACCTATCACTCAGGATCTTCCTATGCCAGAACCAAAGAAAAAGGTCAAATGTATTTTGTATTATACCACAAAGCCACAAATATTTCTTTTGCTTTTTGCATGTTGTCTGTGATTGACCACAAAGTTGATTTCTGTCTGTCTGTTGCTTGGAAGACATGTTTTATTTTGAAACTCTGTGTTATTTAAAGTTTTTCTTCAGTTGTGTTTTACTTTTTATGCACTATTTGGCATTTTTGAGTCCAAATACTTACACATGTTGTGAATGTTGACATTTTAAAAATTATAAAAATGTTTGCATTTGAAAAAAAAATGGCAAAATTTAAACTTGTAGGATAACATGTGAAGAACTGAGGATGCTGGTAGATGTTTGAGGGATGTGTGCATTTGTTATTTTTTAAAATCATTTTTATTCTGGGTGCAGTTTTCTGTGTTTACCCAGAGATTTTTCAGAGCATAATAAAATGTGAAATTCTCTTTATGCTCAAATTGTTCCCTAATATATTAATTATGTTGGAACAAATTCATGTCTTCAAAAAATTGTTTTAGCAGAAATGAACTTGAGGAGTGGGTAAGCAGCATTTTTTCAGAAAATGCTACCTAAAAATGTATATATTACTCAACTGAAGTTTTTAAAATAATATTGAGAAATAAAGTTCAAGATGATCATTTCTATTAAGTAACTGGAGTGCAGTTATCCTATACCATTGTTTACACGAAATGCCACTTATCTTATCTGAGAATTCAGAGGTGACAGCACCAGTATCCCACCCTCTTTACTTGCCAAAGTGTTAGCTATAGGACGAACCATCAGAATAAAAAAAGTGAAAGACCTTGCCTTCTGATACTCATGCTGCCCTTACATATTTTTAAATTTAATGTAGTTTATAATGCATTTTCAAAGACATAAGTCAACTTTCGCAAAGTTTTTACAACGTCCAGGAGAACAAGCAATTGCCCAGTTAATCAATAAACAGATATCTGAGTTTAAGAATAGTATTACCTCAGTTCAAATAAACTCCTTATGAAACTTATATTGTAGTTTCTATTTTTCATTGCCTTGTGTTCTATTTATATGTTGCTGTTGCCACCATATTACTACAACCATGTTGGGAAGAGCATCTTTTTAAACCATCATTAAATTTTGCCTCAATTAACTAAGTGCAACTTAGCTCTAGATTTTTTTTTTCTTCCTTTTAAAATTATTTTAGATTCAGATATGTACTCATTATGTGGACGTATTATGTAGTGGTGGGGATTAGGTCTCAGGTAGTCCATTCCCCAGATAGTGAACATTGTGCCCCATAGGTAGTTTCTGAACCCTAGCCTTCCTCCTGCCTTCCCCCATTATTAATGTCCCCGGTGTCTATTATTTCCATCTTTGTGACTATTTAGCTCCCGCAAATGAGTGAGAACATGCAGTGTTTGGTCTTCTATTTCTGAATCAGTTTACTTAGGGTGATGATTTCCAGCTCCATTCATGTTGCTGCAAAGGATATAATTTCATTCTTTTTTATGGCTGTGTAGTATTTCTTGGTGTATATAGATATATCACATTTTCATTATCCACTGTAATATATATATCAAATTTTTGTTATCTCCTGATCAACTGATGTGCATTTAGGTTGATTCCACATCTTTGCAATTGTGAATTATGCTGTGATGAACAAACAAGTGCAGGTCCCTTGTTATATAATGACCTCTGTTCCTTAGGGAAGATACCTGGTAGTGGGATTGCTGGATCAAATGGTATGTCAACTTTTAGTTCTTTGAGTAATCTCCATATCACTTTTCACAGAGTTTGTACTAATTTACACTGCCACCAACAGTATCCTTTTCTCTGTATCCACACTAGATCTATAGTATTTTTAAAAATTTTTTTATAATGGTCATTCTAACTGGTATAAGGTTGTATCTCATAGTTTTAATGTGCATTTTCCTGATAAGTGATGTTGACCACTTTTTCATATGTTTGTTGGCCATTTGTTTATCTTCTTTTGTCTGTTCATGTCATTTGCCCATTTGTTAATTGGCGTTATTTTCAACTTATCTTCAACAAAGCCTCCACCACCCACTACTGGGGAGAGGAGAACCTATTCAGTAAATGGTGCTGGGAAAACTGGCTGACCACATGCAGAAGATTGAAACAGGATGCCTACCTATACCCATACACAAAAATCAACTCTAAATGAATTGGAGACCTAAATGTAAAGCCTCAGCCTATAAGAACCTTAGAAAATGCAGGAGGCACTCTTATTGGAACTGGCAACCAATTCCTGATCAAAACCCCAAGTGCCCATGCCATAAGAGATAAGATAGACAAGTGGGACCTTATTAAACTGACAAGCTTCTGCAAAGCCAAAGAAACCATCAAGAGAGCAGGGAGACAGACCACAGACTGGGAAAAAATATTTGCCAACTCCATGTCTGACAAAGGCCTAACATCCAGGATCTACAAGGAACTCAAACATGCTGAAAAGAAAAAAAAACAAACAGTCCCATTACAAAATAGGCTAAAGATATGAATAGACAGTTCTCAAAAGAAGACATATGAGCAGTCAACAGATACATGAAAAAATGTTTAGCCTCACTAGTCATCAAGGAGATGCAAATTAAAACTACACTGAGATACCACCGAATTCCAGTCAGAATGGCCATCATCAATAACTCAAAAAATAACAGATGCTGGAGAGGATGTGATGAAATGGGAACACTTCTACACTTTTGGTGGGAGTGCAAACTAATACAGTCTCTGTGAAAAACAGTGTGGGGATTCCTAAAAGTTCTAAAAATCGACCTTACATGTGACCCCGCAATCCCCCTACTGGGAATATACCCAGAAGAACTGAAATCATTCGATAAAAAAGATACCTGCACATGTGTTTATCACAGCATTGTTCACAATAGCAAGAACATGGAACCAACCATGCTGCCCATCAAAAGAGGACTGAATAAAAAATGTGGTACATATACAAAATGGAATATTACACAGCCATAAAGAAGAACAAAATCATGAACTTCACAGCAACCTGGATGGAATTAGAGTTTATAATACTGTATGATCTTTCACAGAAACAAAGATCTGAATATCACATGTTCTCACTCATAAGTGGACCTTGAACAACTACCATAATACTATAAGAAAAGGATTGACAGCGGGAAACTGTGGGGGAAAAGGGGAGCAGGGAAGTGGGATTGACAGTAATCAAAATCTGCCTGGGGAAGGGGGGCACACCTCATCAACAAGGGTACCTGCACAATGAATATTTGTATATCTAACCCTGAATTGTACCCACAATTTTAAAATAAAAAAATAAAATAAAATAAATGGGGTTATTTGCTTTTGTCTTCCTGATTTATCTGAGTTCTTTGTAGATTCTGGATATTAGTCCTTTCTCAGATGCATAGTTTGCAAATATCTTCTTCCATTCTATAGTTGCCTATTTGCTTTGCTGATTATTTCTTTTCCTGTGCAGAAGATTTTTAGTTTAATTAAGTTCCACTTATTTATTTTTGTTGTTGTTGTTCTAGTTGTATTTGCTTTTGGGGTTTTAACCATAAATTACTTGCCTAGCCCAATGTCCATAAGAGTTTTTCCTAGGTTTTCATCTAGGATTTTAATGGTTTCAGATTTGATATTTAAGTATTTAATCAACCCTGAATTAATTTTTGCATGCAGGTAGAGATAGGAATCAAGTTTCATTTTTCTGCATGTAGCTATACAATTTCCCAGCACCCTTGTTGAATAGGGTATCCTTTCCCCAGTGAATGCTTTTGTCTGCTTTGTCAAAGATCAGTTGGTTGTGTATTTGGGTTTATTTCTGGATTCTCTATTCTGTTCCGTTGTTCAATGTGCCTGCTCTTGCACCAGTACCATGCTGTTTTGTTTTGTTTTTTTTACTACAGCCTTGTAGCATATTTTGAAGTCAGGTAATGTGATGCCTCCCGCTTTGTTATTTTTGCTTAGAATCTCTTTGACTATTCTGGCTCTTTTTCGGTTCCATATGAATTTTAGGTTTTGTTTTTTTTTTTATAATTCTGTGAAAAATGACAGTAGTAGTTTGATAGGGGTTGCATTAAATCTGTAGATTACTTTGGGAAACATGGTCATTTTAATGTTGATTTTTCCAATCTATGAGCCTAAGATTTTTCTCCATTAATTTGTGTCCTCTGAAAATTTTTTAGTCAGAGTTTTGTAGTTCTCCTTGTAGGGATTTTTTTACTTCTTTGGTTAAATATATTTATAAGTATTTTAGTTTTTTAGCTGTGATTGTAAAGTGAATTGAGTTCTTGGTTTGATTATCAGCTTGGTCATTATTGGTGCATAGCAGTGCTCCTGATTTGTGTGTGTTAATTTTGTACCCTGAAACTTCACCAAAATCATTTATCAAGTCCAGCAGTCTTTTGGAGGAGTCTTTAGGGTTCTCTACGTATAAGATCATATCGTTGGCATACAGAAATATTTTGATTTCTTCTTTTCCAATTTGGATACCCTTTATTTCTTTGTCGCACCTGATTGCTCTGGTGACAACTTCCAGTAATATGTTGAATAGTAGTGATGAAAGTGGGAATCTTTGCTTTGTTCCAGTACTGAAGGGGGATGTGTTCAACTTTTATCTGTTCAAGATGACGTTGGTTGTGGGCTTGTCATATATAGCTTTTGTTATTTTGAGGAAAGTTTCCTCTATGCCAATTTTGCTGAGGGTTTTTATTATGAAGGGATGCAGGATTTTATCAAATGCTTTTTCTGTGTCTATTGAAATGACCGTATGATTTTTGTTTTTACTTATGTTTATGTAGTGTATCATGTTTATTGACCTGTGGATGTTGAAGCACCCTTGCATTCCTAAGATAAAACCAACTTGGCCATGGTGTATTATTAGTATTTTTTATGTGCTGGTGAATTTGGTTTGTTGATATTTTGTTGGAAATGTTTCCATTATGTTCATAAGGGATATTGGTCTATAGTTTTCTTTTTTGCTGCTGTGTCTTTTCATGGCTTTTGGTATCAGAGTGATACTGGCCGCATAGAATGAGTTAATGAGTATTTTCTCCTTTTTAGTCTTGTGGGATAGCTTCAGTAAAATTGGTACCAGTTCTTCTTTAAAGGTCTGGTAGAATTCAGCTGTGAATCCAACAGGTCCTGGAGTGTCTTGTTGCTGTTGTTGTTGTTGGGAGAGGTCTAATTACTGTTTCAATCTCACTACTTTTTATCGGTCTCTTCAAGGTTTCTATTTCTTCCTGATTCAAGGTTGGGTGGTTGTATGTCTCAAACAATTTATACATTTTCTCTAAATTGTCTAGTTTGTTGGCATAAAGGTGCTCATAATAGTCTTGGATGATCTTTTGAATTTTCATCATATCAGTTGTAATGTCTCCTTTTTCATTTCTGATTGAGCTAATTTACATGTTCTCTCTTCATTTCTTAAGTAATCTAGCTAGTGGTCTATCAATTTTGTTTATCTTTTTGAAGAACAAACTTTTTGTTTCATTGATCTTTTGAATTTTTTAAATTTCAATTTTATTTATTCTGCTCTGATCTTCATCATTACTTTAATACTGCTAGCTTTGGGTTTGGGTTTGTTTATATTTTTCTTGTTCCCTGACGTGTGATGTTAGGTTGTTGATCTTTGATCTTTCAGTCTTATTAATATAGACCTTAAATGCTATATTAATATATAAATTTTCCTCTGAGTACAGCTTTGGCTGTGTTTCAGAGATTTTGATAATTTGCTTCATTGTTGTCATTTGTTTCAAGGAGTTTTTAAATTTCCATCTTAATTTCATTGTTGATCCAAGGATCATTCAGAAGAAAATTGTTTAACTTTCAAGTCTTTGTTTGTTTTCTTGAGTTCTTCTTTGAGTTAATTTCTAGCTTTATTTCACTGTGGTCTGAGATAGTGCTTGATATGATTTTTTAAATTTATTGAGACTTGATCTGTGGCTTATAACATGGTCTATTGTGAAAAATTTTCCATGTGTTAATGAAAATCTGTAAATTCTGTAGTTTTTGGTTGGAATATTGTGTAGATGTTTGTTAGTGTCATTTCTTCCAGAGTCCTTTTTAACTACAATATTTCTTTGTTGACTTTTTGCCTTGATGATCTTTCTATTGATCTCTGTGGAGCATTGAAGTCTCCCATTATTATTGCATTACTGTCTTTTTTTTAAGGTCTAGTAGGGTTTGTTTATTAAAGCTTGGGAGTATGGTGTTAGGTGCATATATATTTAAAATTGTTGTGTCCTCTCATTGGATTAATCACTTTATCATTATATAATAGCCATCTTTGTCTTTTTTACTGTTGTTAATCTAAAGTCCGTTTTATCTGAGAATGGCTACTCTTCCTGGTTTTTGGTTTCCATTTGCATGGAATTTTTTTCTCCACCCCTTTTCCTTGAGTCTATAGGAGTCTTTTCAAGTTAAGTGATTTCTTGAAGGCAGTAGATATTTGGGTTGTGTTTTCTTATCTTTTCTGCCAGTCTATATCTTTTTAGTAGGGTATTGAGACAACTTAGGTTCAGAGTTAATAGTGGTATGTAAGGTACTATTCTACTCATCATACCGGTTATTACCTGATTGCATTATTTATTTTCTCCATTGTGTTGAAGTTTCATAAAGCCGGTGAACTTTATTATGTCCAGTGTTTTTCTACTGGTGTATTTTGATCTTTTAGATCAGTATTTAGGACTCATTTGAATATTTATTGTAGACCTGGTCTAGTGGTGACAAACTGTTTCAGTGTTTGCTTATCTGTGAAGAACTTCATTTCTCTTTAATTTGTGAAACTTAGTTTTGTGGGATACAGTATCCTTGCCTGACTGTTATTCTGTTTAGCAGACTGAAAATGGGGCCCTAATCCCTTCTGGGTTGTAGGGTTTCTCCTGAGAAGTTTGCTGTTAGTCTGATAGGTTTACCTTTGTGAGTTATTTGATGCTTCTGTTTCACTTCTCTTAAAATTCTTTCTTTTACATTAACTTTGCATAGCCAGATTATTATATGCTTGGGAGATGTATTTTTTGCGATGACTCTTCTATTATATGCTAGGGAGATGTATCTTTTGCAATGAATCTTCTGTGGGTTCTTTGGTCTTCCTTTATCTGGATGTTTAGATCTGGATGTTTAGATCTTTAGATCTCCGACAAAGCCAGGGAAGTTTTCCTTTATTACTCACTCAAATAGGTTTTCCAAACCTGTTACTTTTCCTTCTTCCTCAGGAACACCTATGATTCTTAGGTTTGGATGGTTTACATTATCCCATGTTTTTTGAAGACTAGTCTCTTCTCTTGATTCCTTTGTCTTTATTGTTGCGTGATTGAGTTAAATAAAAAGTATTGTCTTCAAGTTCTGAGAATTTTCTGCTTTTAGTAGTATACTGTTAAAACTTTCCACTGCATTTTGTACTTCCCTAAATGCTTCTTTAATTTCTAGAATTTCAACTTTATTTATTTATTTATTTTAATTAATTAATTTATTATTATAAAGATGTGGGTTACAATTTAGGGCTAGGTATACAAACATTTATCATGCAGGTACCCTTGTTGATGAGGCATGCCCCTCCCTCCCCTAGCAGCTTCCCCAACTGCCAGTCTCACCCCTCCCTTCCTCTGACAGTTTTCTGCTACTGCCAATTGCCTTTCCACAGCCTTACAATTGTTCAAGGTCACCTTCTGAGTGAGGACATATGAAACTTAGTTCTTTGTTTCTGTGATAAATCACTGAGTATGATCGACTCCAAATCCATCCAATTTGCTGCAAAGTCCATATATTTGTCTTTCTTTATGGCTGGATAATATTCCATTGTGTATATGTATCACCTTTTTTTTTTTATCCAGTCCAGCTTTGATGGGCAACAAGGTTGGTTCCAAGTTTTTGCTATTGTGAATAGAGCTGCAACAAACATACGTGTTCAGGTATCTTTTTTGTAGAATGATTCGAGTTCCTCTGGGTATATTCCCAATAGGGGAATTTCTGGGTCATATGGAAGGTCAATTTCTAGTTCCTTCAGAAATTGCCACACTGTCTTCCAAAGAGGTTGTATT
>CAUYQG010247865.1:0-14105 GCA_963574415.1 Tarsius wallacei
TTAGAAGTCTAAACGACTCCTTGATCCATGGGCTGCTGAATAGATGTTGCATTAGTGGCATAAAAACGTGAATCTCTGTACATTTCCATCAGAGTTCTTGGGTGATCAAGTGCACTCTCAATGAACAGTAATAATCTGAAAGGAAACTTTTTCTTTTTTTTCTGAGCAGTAGGTCTCAACAGTGGGCTTAAAATATTCAGTAAACTATGCTGTCAACAGATGTGCTGTATTCCAAGCATTGTTACTCCTTCTATAGAGCCCAGGTAAATTTGGCATAATTCTTAAGGAACCTAGGATTCGGGGAAGGGTAAATGAGCACTGGCTTCAGCTTAAAAATCACCCGCTGCCTAAGACCCTACACCACGAGAGTCAGCCCGTCCTTTGAAGCTTGGAACCTGGGCACTGACTTCTCCTCCCGAGCTGTGCGAGTCCGAGACTACATCTTCTTTCAATGGAAGGCTGTTCCAAGTACACTGAGAACTGTGAACCGTGAACGCAGCCCCCTTCACCCATGATCTCACCTAGGTCTTCCGGGCGGCCTGCTGCAGCTTCTACGCATGCCTTGGTGCTTGCCATGTCGTGAGGACGGCGTCTTTCCGTCTACCTTGAAAGCCAGCGTTGGCTTCGCGTCTACTCTTCCTCCGCAGCTTTCTCAGCTCTCTCAGCAGCACTCGAGGACTACGGAGAGTCCAGGCTTTCATCTGGATTCAGCTCTGGCTGAAAGGAATGCTGCGGCTGGTCCGGTCTTCTGGCAGATCACTAAAACTTTTCCCAAATCAGCACAAAGGCCACTTCACTTTCTTATCCTTTGTAAGTCCACTGGAGAAGCACCTTTGATTTCCTCAAGGCACTTTTCCTTTGCATTCACAACTCGGCTAACTGTGTGGCCCAAGAGGCCTAACCCCCAGGCCATTTGGGCTTTCGGCAGACCTTCCTCACTAAGCTGAATGGCTTCTAGCTTCTGACTTACAGTGAGAAATGTGCAACTCCTCCTTTCACTGGGACACTTAGAGGCCACTGTAGGGTTATCAACTGGCCTGTTCAATATTGTTGTGTCTCCTGAGGAGAAGGAAAGAGACGGGGGAAAGGCTGATCGGTGGAGCAATCAGAACATACACACTTATTGATTAAGTTTGCCGTCTTATTTGGGCATGATTTGTGGCAGCCCAAAACAATGACCAAATACTAACACCAAAGATCACCAAGCACAGGTCATTACAGCAAATATAATAACAACGAAAAAGTTTAAAATATCGTGAGAATTGCCAAACTGTGGACACAGAGACACGAACTGAGCACAGGCTGTTAGAAAAGGGGCACCAACAGATCTGCTCAGTATGGGGTGCCACAAACCTCCAATTTGTAAGACTCATTATCTGCTGAGCTTGATGCAATGGCATGCGCCTGTACTGAGAAACAAACTGCCAACAGCTGAAGATCCTATGACACTCCAAAATTTTCAAAATAAACCTTTTCATTATTTCTAAGGACACAGCCTACAATTTCACATTCCTGCTCTTAAAAAAAAACAATTCTACATAATATATCTAAAATTACTTTTCATATACATCAGTACATACCGGGTCACTAACAACTAGTCACTTAACCAACCACATGATCATACCAAGCAGGTGCTATCGTGACAAAATTCCTATTATAATGAAGAAATGTCATAACACAGAGTGAAAATAAATGTTACACATCCAAAAAGAAAAAGGCTCATTAGTCCTTTCTAAAAATTTATTGAAACAGCAACTCAACTTCTTTGAAACACTGAAAAAAAAACTAAGAAGAAAAGTTAAGGCAGCAACCCAAATTACTGTTTTTAAAAAAAGGCTAAGCCGGGCTCGGTGGCTCAGCCTGTAATCCCACGCCTTGGGAGGCTGAGGTGAGTGGATTGCCTGAGCCCGCAGGTTCGAGACCCGAGGGAAACTTGGCGAGACCTCGTCTCTACAACAAATCAAAAAATTAGCTGGGTATGGTAGCGCGCCTGTAGTTCCAGCTACTTGGAAGGCTGAGGCGGAAGGATCGCTGGAGCCCAGCAGGTCGAGGCCGGAGCCCAGCAGGTTGAGGCTGCGGTGGCCGGGAGCGGCCACTGCACTCTAGTCTGGGCGACAGAGTGAGACTCCAACTCAAAAATAAATAAATAAATAAAAAATTAAAAAGGCTAGGCACAGTGGCTCAAGCCTATCATCCCAGCACTTTGGGAGGTTGAGGTGAGAGGACTGCCTGAGTCCAGGGTTCGAGACCAGCCTGGGGAACTTGGCGAGACCTCGAGTCTACAATAAATCAAAAAATCAGTCCGGCATGGTGGTGCATGCCTGTGGCTCGAGCTGCTCGGGAGGCTGAGGCGGAAGGATCGCCCGGGCCCAGCAGGTGGAGGCTGCGGCACAGGCCACGGCAGCACAGGGAGGCTCCGACTCACAAATGAAGCGAACACCTACAGCAAAGCCTTAAAAGAGCTCCCGTCCCAGAATCCCAACCCTTCCCGGCAAACACGGACCTGCAGACGCAGGGACCATCCGGGGACCGCTCCGTCGTGCAGCGAAGCGTGGGACCTCCCACTCCAGGCGGGCAAGAGGCAACGCGGGGAGAACAGCACGAGACCACGCGAGGCGACACGTCCCCTCCCGGAGGCACCAACAAGCCCGACGGTCACCCCAGAAGTCAAACGAGGCGGACGGAGGCGGAGCCGTCGCGCGAAGGGCGCCCGAGGCCACCGCCTCACCGGAGAACACACGCCCACGACGGAACCGGAGACGCGCGGTCCGCCCGGTCCGCCCCGGAGAAGCCGCTGACCGCGCGAGTCTTCGGGCAGGCCCCGCCCACCGCCACCCCTGCCGGCCACGCCCAGCCTGCGGGGCGGAGCGGGGCGTGGGGAAGGGAGGAGCAGGGAGGGGGAGCGGCGCGGGCAAGAGCCTGGGAGGTCGCGGCCCTTCCCCGGCGGCGTGCCTGCGGGCCCACGCCGCAGGACCCCCGAGGCAGCGCCCGCCGTGCTCCGCTTCCCTGGGCCTCGCGGCCGCCGCCGCGAAGCCCCACCCGGCAAGGACGTCCTCCCCGACGGCCGGCAGCCCCCCACGGGCTCGCGGCAGGCGGTGGCGCGGCCCGGGCCTCGGCTGCCCTCTCCGCGCGGGAGGGGTCCGACGGCGGCCTCGGCCTCACGCTAGCACGGAGGTCGCAGGGATCGGCCCGGACGTCACAGCCACTTCGCAGACCAAGGTGCAAACCGAACCGCCAGCTGCTGCGGCCAGGAGGGAGGCCCCTGGGCAAAAACACGCGAGGACAACACAGACCTTGGGACACGCCAGGAGCAAGGGGGCCGGAATTCGTCGCCAAAAATTGCAGTGGTATAAACAGTAACAAAAAACTGGCCGATGCCTGCATTCCCGGCACTTTGGGAGGCAGAGACGAGAGGGCTGCCTGAACTCAGGGGTTCGAGACCAGCCTGGGCAACACGGCGAGAGAACATCTCTGCAGTAAATGAAAACATTAGCGGGGCATGGTGGCCCGCGCCTATAGTCCCAGCTGCTCAGGAGGCTGAGGCAGAAGGACCGCCTGAGCCGCAGGTCGAGGCTGCGATGGCCGTGGATGTGCCACTGCACTCCAGCCCGGGCAACACAGTGAGACTCCTGCAATTAATTAATTGATTGACAGATTGATTATAAATAAAAATGGGAGAAGGGGATGGACGTGGTGGCTCACACCTGAAATCCCAGCACTTTGGGAGGCCGAGGTGGGAGGACTGCTTGAGCCCGAGTTCGAGACCGCCCTGCACAACATAGTGAAACCCTACCTCTACAAAAAAAGCTTTTTTATTGGAAAAAAAAAATTGGACCACCTAGGTTAAAAGAAAATCAAAGGACATCTCTAAATGTGATGAGTAAATCCTGACTAAATTCTAGATCCAAAAAGTATCAAAGGCATTCTGGGGAAAACTGAATAAATTTAAATAGGAGCCAGACACTCAATGGTATTACAGGATTTCATTAATTTTCTTAGGCAGATAATGGTACCGTATCGGAAGAACATCCTCACTCCTAAGAGATACATGCCGATACTGCCTGTCTAAGGGCTTCGCCAAAGAAAGTGAGTGTGTGTACATACATACAGAAAGACATACAAAACAAATGTGATGAAGTCTAAACAGGTGAATCGAGGTAGAGGGCAACTGTGTCTTTAGTGTACTCTTCTTTCAATCTTACGTAGGCTTGCAACTTCAAAACAAAAGGCTCAGAAAAGGTCTGCAGGCTCAGGAGGAGTACAACGGCCTTGCTCCCCCAGCTCTCTGGGTCTTGATGGCCCTTGCCATAAACGCCCAGGAAGCTCTGGGCAGATCAGCCAAACGGCCCCATCCCGACACTGTGTGCTGCCTCGCAGGTGACCACCAGGCCCAGACAGGGCCTCCACTTTGGCCCTTGCACATGGTGGGCATCAGGGAGCATCACGTCCAGGCTGTTAGAGGAGCCAGCCCCTCAGGGCCTCTCCACACCACAAGCTGGGCAGACAGGACTGTGTCCTGTAGCAGGGTCAGGCTGCACGGTGGAGCTCGTGGGCAGCGAGCGCAGCCCATGCTGCACCCATGGGGCAACAGAGCTTCTGTGTGCCGCACCAGCAACTCAGAGAGCTGCTGTTTCTGCAGCTACCTGAGCTAGAGTATAAAAATGTGACCTTATGGCAGGATTAAACAAGGTGACACGTGTGCAGCTCTCGGAACAGCCCAGGCCTCCATGAAGACCACATGTGCTCTTGACTACTGGGTTCCAGCCCTCTGATGCAAGGTTTTCCGATCTTGTTTTCCGATCTCAAGCTTCCTAAAATACTCTGTCCCATCTTCCTTTCAAATACTTCATTAACATTTGGAACAATTAATCTAAAACTTAGTACTGAATGTTAAAACAGATAAGACAGATGTTCATATTTTGGAGGTGCCAAATGAACAAGAATGCACTCTCTAAAAAACATTCACTGAGCGCTACTCCATGCAGATATTTTTCTCGACATCAAAGTGTCAACTGGGTGAGGCTGGTGAGGCACCTGATGGGGGCAGTGGAGGGAGGGGAGCAGTGGCCAGCACAAGTTCTGCAGTAGGCCTGGAAGGAGACCTGTTCTTTGGACTGGACGGGCACAGATGGGGAAGTGGGGAGGGGATGTTTGAAAGAGAAGAATCAAGACATTTTCAGGGGCTGCAACAAAAGTGGCTAGGCAGATGGTCTCGGAATCTGTGAGCAGGGTCAAACTGGGAGAACACGTTTGTGGAAAAAACTCCCGAGTTCTGCAAAGACCACCTTACACTTGAGCTGCCTGACAGAAATCCAAGCAGAGAGAGACACATTGGACTGAGGGTCTATGTCTCTGTGTGCATGTGTCTGAACATGTGTATACCTTCTCCCAGGATACACCCTGCAGGCACAAGTAACAATTAGACTGAAAATCCCCAGAAGCTGCCCTGAGGGGCCGGTACACAGCTCCAGCTGACTTTTCCCAGTGGCATGCCCAAGTACCCAGTTCCTGTGCCCCAGGCCTGGTGGTCACTCTCTTCTCCAACCCTCTTTCCCCTAATGCCCCATTCCATGCCCATCTAGTTTCTTGAGAGAACACCATTCCTTTTCTTAATCTCCTACAACCTTTGAAATAGCCAAAACAGAGCTACACAGTTAGAGAACAGCCAGGCCGGGCATGGTGGCTCACACCTATAATCCCAGCACTTTGGAAGGCCGAGGTGAGAGGATTGCCTGAGTCCACGGGTTCGAGACCAGTCTGGGCAACTTGGCGAGACCTCATCTCTATAATAAATCAAAAATTAGCCGGGCATGGTGGTGCACATCTGTAGTCCCAGCTACTTGAAAGGCTGCGGCAGAAGGATCACCTGAGCCCAGCAGGTCGAGGCTGCAGTGGCCATGAGCGTGCCACTGCACTCCAGCCTGGACAATGGAGCGAGACTCCAACTCAAAAAAAAAAAAAAAAAGGAAAAAGAACAGCTATTTAGAAAGATAGTCAAGTTGGGAATACTGAAAGTTAAAGTGAGAGCTGAGTTTTCATTCACCCTACAGAAATCTTATCATGAATAGTTAAAAAAGCGATATCCAAACAACCGCAACTCACTCTGTATGTCCCTGGAAAACATTAACGGAGTGGATGGAAGGGTCCCTGAAGTCCCAGAGGCGGAAGGTCGTGTCGCGGGAGGAGGTCACCACAAGCCGCTGGGTGGGATGTGTGCAGCAGTGCGTCAGCTCCTGGTCATGCCCTGCACCAAAGATGACAATGGCAAGGTCACTCCTGCAGTCTCACTTGGAGCGAGGGCTTCTCAAAACACAAGAACCCAAACCCGTCTTCATGGGCTCCACTGCTAACACCCCAGCAAAGGCAGACCTAATGGAATCGCCTGTAAGGTATGGGGTCTTGGCAGGAAGGTTCCCTCAGACGCTGGAGTCCTTCTAGCCACCCATTTCAAAGAAGTAGGCAGCCAGGCGTGTGTATGGTGGCCCACTCTCTGATCCTACCAGTGAGAAAGTCAGCAACTACTCCATCAGGCCATGTATGAGCAACATTGAGCTTGGCTCTTCCGTTCCAGAATAACTAATGATAACATAACACTGTGAGCCCTCAATCACAATCTTTAACATTCAGCTGGGAAGTACCCTTACTGACAAATTTGCACAAACAGCTGGGGTAGGCATAATCCTAGAATGCCCCCACTCCATCGCCAGTACTTGTCCCATATAACAAGAATTTCCATCAAGGAGTTTCCTAGGACACCCTGCCTCGTCCCTGGTGCATGTCCCACATAAACCCCTTCTCTTCCATCAGGACAAGATCCTAGGATGTCCCCACCCCATCCCTGGTACATGTCTCACATAACAATACTTCCATCAGGGCAAAACCTATAAATAGGTACAACACAACATCTCTCTGGTAACTCTGGTCCACTATAAGGCAAAAGGGCCTGTGCAGATGTAATTAAGTTCCTTCCCTGAATCAGACGACTTTGAGATAATCAAAAGAAAGATTGTCCTGGAGGCCTGCCCTAGCTAGGTAGGTCCTTTGAAGGACCTCAGCCCTCCCAGGTGTTGGAGAGCTCACACCTGACAGAATGGAAGGGTGGTATGTGGTATGTGGGATGGCCTGACAGTCAGCAAGAAAAGGGGGTCTCAGGCACATGGTCAGAGAAAACGGACTCCTCCAATGACCAGCAGGCTTGGGAAAGGACTGCAGCCTCTGGGAGGGCCCACCCAGGGGACACCCTCACTTCAGTCTTCAAGGCCGCTAGGAGAGAAGCAGCAATGATAGCCCCAGACACCCTGACATGGGAAACCATGCAGTGGAGAGTCCTGTTGTTTTAAGACACTATGTTTATGGAAACTTGTCAAAGAGCAATAGAAAACTAATACAGCAACCATATGTCAAGTATCTGGATACCACAAGCCACAACAAAATCCCCTGAAGATAAAACAAATTTAGCTACCAAAAGTTCTGTTAGAAAAAAATCTCCAAAAACTATAACAGAAGAGCCAAGAGGACTAAAATAACTCTGGCCAAGAAGTAATTTGCAAGATCAGATATAAACAGAGGACATAAATCAAAGGTACACTACTAGGAAGTTCAGAGGCTTAAAGAACCAGAGCACCTGTCAGAGAATGGACAAGCTCAGACGTCTCCACATCATACAGGTTCGCCGTGCGGTCCCAGGAGGCGGTCACAGCCTGCTTCCCCCCGACTAGCCAATCAGCAGCAATGACCACACCCTGGTGGCTCTTGAGGGAGGTCAGCGGGACGCGGATGGTAGGGCAGTCACTGGACACGTCCCCATCAAGGTCAGGCTCATCTTTGTCGGAGCACTCCACCTCATCTTCTCCAGAGATCTGCTGCTAAGGGAAGACCAGAAAGACACTTCCTGGAATCTTGAGTGTTTTCTGACACAGCTACAAGACCACACTGTTCTCACTGCTCTTTCTTGGACTTTTTAATCATGTGACCACTACCAGGAGTGTCTGGTGCATACTTGGGTGCTCAATGGATGTCATCAACTTTATGACTATCTCCATGGCAAAAACCCAAGGCCAAATAAGAGAAAAAAAGTAGAGGCCACTAGGATGTTGTCAAATGAGCTATAATTCATTTTCCATGAACCAACAATAGCAAACAAAATTATTTTTCAACATTTTAAGTTTTTGACACTTGTTAATAGAAATGCAACATAAAATTAAACAGACAAATGAAAGTCAACAATTTATCGCAGTACAAAAAAGCATTTCCATTCTCAAGAGTCTCTTAAAAATAAACTTTAACATTTTATTTCTATAATAATGAGATTTTACTTTATTTTCCTACAATACCAATAAAGTATTTTGTCAAAGGCTAAGGATAAAATAAAAACAGAACAGCCAGCATAAGTTGTAAGAAAATCTGTATATTCACTCAGCAAACGTTTACCAGGAACAGATGCTGGTTACACAGCACAGAAGAGGACAAATGGCACCTGCATGACATGTAAATATGCAAACACAGGCCCAGTGTGAGTGGTCAGAACACTGGAGGGAACATACCTGAAAGCCCTGCCCTACAGAACTTCCATTCTAGCAAAAAAGAGACCACACACACACACAAGTGCACACACTTCCGTATGGAGACACATGTCATGTACATACACATGAGCATGAGAATGCCATATGCACATACACACTACTACAGAATACCTGCCACAGAGACACACACTAGCATGGGAATACACATCACATGAACACACACTAACATAGGAGCATCACACAGACACACACTATTATGGGAATGCGTGTCACAAAGACATACACTAATATGCAAATACGTGTCAGACATACACTGGCATGGGCATATGTGTCACACAAGCATACTATAGAAACACATGTCACATGGACACACTAGTATGGAAACACATGTCACATGGATACACAGTATGGGAATACGTGTCACACGGACACACTAATGTGGGAATACATGTCACATGTACACATTAATATGGGAATATGTGTCACACAAACACGACTATGAGAATACACATCACATGGGAACACACTAGTATGATACTACATGTCACATGGGCACACTAGTATGAGAATAAACGTCATATGGACACACAAGCAATGGGATATGTGTGGACACTCTGCTGGGGATACGCACATCACAAGAACACACACTCGCATGGGGAGACACATCACATGCACGTACAAAGAGTAAGGTGATAAATTCTGTGTAGTAAAATAAAGCAGGACAAGAGGCAGGTAGTCAGGAAAATGCTCTCTGCAAGGCAGCGTCTGAGTCAGAACATGAAGACAGCAAGGGTATGGCAAGCAGATGATGAGGGAACAGCATTCCAGGCAGAAGGAAAAACGGAACAAAGTCCCAGGGTGCTGCACCAACTCCGGTCACCCGTGTGAGAAAGGCACGGTGCACGGGGCAGCTGTATGAGGTAAAGTCAGAGATGTCACCCAGGAGCAGCTTGGGTAAACCTGGGAGCCTGGAAAGGATGCCAGACTTCGCTGTGTGCAATGAAAACTCACCAGACAGTTCTGAGCAAGGACGTGGTATCTGTGATACCTGACACGTGATGTGTGAACAAACCACAGAGAGAACAATAAAGGAGGATGCTGTGCCTGAACTGTGTACCCCAAATTCTCATGCTCAAGTCCTAACCCCCAGGACCTTGGAATGCGACTGCACTTAGAAACAGGGCATTCAAGAAGGTAACTAAGGCAAAATGAGATCTCTAGGTTGGGCCCTAATCCAGTCTGCCTGGTGTCCTTATGAGAAGAGATGAGGACACAGACATGCAAAGGAACGACCCTGTGAGGACACACACGGGGAGGAGATGCCACCTACACGCCACGGAGAGCGGCCTCGGGAGGGAGCAGCCCTGCAGCACCTTGGCCTTGGACTCCAGCCTCCAGGATGCGAGGACACAGATGTGTTGTCCACACTGCCCAGCCCGTGGCCCTTTGTCCTGGCAGCTCTAGCAAACAACGGGGAAAAGGACAGGAGGAGCTTCCAGAAGTGCAGTGAGAGAAGATGGCCTGGGTGGGGGTGAGGGTGGCAGTGAAGGAGGGAAGAGGGAGGCAGGACCTCCTTGAGGAAAGTTTCAAGATGTGCTGGCAGGTAGGCATCCATGCAGAACGTGGGATCAAGACAGGGTTCCCAGACAACTTGGAGGCACGTGGCCTGGAGCACTGGGCGAATGACGGGGATGTCTCGTGGCAGGCGGCACGAAGGAACGTCAGGACACTCCACAGCCGCACAGCACAGCCTATGGGAGAAGCAGGGCACGCCACAAGGTCACCCAGGCTGGTGAGGGCACGGAGTTTGTCCAGGACTTCACCTGAGAGCAGGAGTAGTCACCGTGGTGACAGCACTGCACCTAGCAAGACAATCCCAACGAAGCCAGGAAAGAGACACAAGAGCAGCCCGACCCCAGGCAGGGGACCAGTCAGGGCAACCACAGTGACCTGGCTGGGGGAGACAATGGCCTATATGGCTGCGGGCCAACAAGGGACTGACAAAACCCCTCCCTTCCACGTGAGATGAGAGCTCCCTCCCCTTGGAGCACTGCTTGGTTCCCAGATCGTGCTGCTCAAAGTAAAACGACCCCAACTGGTGAGACACGTCTAGACAGGAGGAGCAATACTTGTCAAGCTCCTGGGGAACACTGTGGCTCTGCGCTGAGCTTGCTGACATCCCCGGCGCTGCCCGTGGGGGTCCTAAGCACCTGCACCCCGCCATCCCCTGGATGTGACCTTGGACAGAGTCCTGTGCCGTGCCTGCTCCTAGAAATCTGCCCAGGGAGGCTGGGGATGCTGGGAGACCTGTGGGAGGACGTTGCCAAAGTGGCATCACAAGGAGGAAGGAAAGGGGACTGAGAATCACTCAGGAATGGCAATCAGTGAGACTTCCCAGATCCGTGAGAAATGAAGAAGGACAAACCCAACAGGCTGTTCGCTGAAGAGTTTAGACAGAAGGACCCGAATTTCTAGGAACACAACGAGCTCCCTCCTCTCACAGGAGACCGGAGGGAGTTTGGGAGGAAGCACGCTTTCAGTCTGGGTCACAGTCCATTGGCAAAAGCCCACGTGTGCGTGTGCTTGTGCATGTATGTATATGTGAGCGACAGGCGCGATGGGAGCTCAGGAGGAAGCCCTGGAGTTCCTCTGATCAGGAGCCGCATTTGAAAAGATGAAACAAAGTCAGTACTTTATAGAAGTAATTTTTCCAAACTACACAAGGAAGTAAAAGACAATGTAAAGTGTAAATGTAGTAAGTCCCGTTTTAAAGAATAATTACAAGCTCTTTTAACCTTAATTTGGTAGCAGACAGAAGGATGGAAATTGTTTGCATGTATTTTTCCTGTCTTAGAGATAATCTGTTTAACTTTGATCATCTTCAGGGCCAGCAACATGGCACTATAATGTCCAAGAATTGCCAACATATACTGATAAAGTCCCTACTGAGCACTGGTAGTCCACAAAATCAACAACTGCTGAGTCACCATGTCCTAATGCAGCCAGGGCCACTGGAAACCATTTTTGGAAACAATTAACCCTAAGTTAAATGAATGACTCAATGTCACCTAACTAGGGTACAAAAGTTGTTGAGTTGGTAGTCTAAATCTGTTTACACTATGCCACCCAAACATTCCCTCATTGACACGGTAGATGGCAAGCAAAATTCACTGATGCGCGTTTTAAAAAAGAAAACATCTGTCCAAAGCTGTACTGGTTTAAGATGAACATAGATTTAACAGGTTAGCGTTTCTCTTAAAACCCAAGATTAGCACTGCTAAGCAAACTGGAGTCAAGACTGGCAGTAAAAGCTTGAGAAAACAAGTTGCTTCTCATCTAAGAAGCATCATTTTCATTCAGTGATAACTGAAGAACACACCCCTGCCACTTCACATAAGAGACTTGAGCACCTGCAGACTTTGGAACCTTGAAAGGTGCTGGGGAGTCCTGGAACCCATCCCTGCAGACACCGAGAGGATCACACTACGTTCTTCACGAGGGAGGGGGGAACAGCACCTGTGCCTGCAGTGCCTTTGGGGCAGCTTGAGCTCCTACACATCTGCAGGCTGGTCTTCAATTTTGACCGTGCCCCCTGCCCCGACATTAGTCCCAAATCATGAGGCAGCAACTGTCCAGCATGAAAGTTCCCACATCCAATGGAAGCAAAGCAGTAAGGAAAATAAAGTGGCTTTACTATTCCAAGTAAACTATTAAGTGTTTCCCAACACAAGTACTGTGCATAAGTCTTCTCTCAGACAAGACTGGTATTTTCTTATTTTACTTGGGAAAAAATTCACACAATGTTCACGCATTTTCTGAATGTCCTGACATCAACGCTCACCTCTCTGCTCTGCCCTTGTCCCCCTCAGTGCACATTTCACTTGGTTCCCAAGTAGATTACATGTTAAGTAAACCACATAATGAAGACTCTGGTAATTCCACAAGGGGAAAAAAGCATGTTAAAATACATAATATGCTCGAATCAGAACTGAACTGTTAAGACCTTTCAACTAAAGAAAACTCACTCTTACTTATCACTGGAATTTATTAATTGCTTAACTCATCTCCAAGCAGAACAATGTTTAGAATGTTTATAAAGCAAAGTTAAGGAACAGTCAAAGACAGAACTACCAAAACTAGGCTACTATCATCCTCACAACCACCACAACCCAACGCAAGCTGAAACTGCCTGGACGTGCATGTGACCACAGAGCTCACTCCCGTTCCCTGCCTGGCACTGTCTCTCTACCTGCCCAGAAGCACAGGAAGGGCTGAGCATCCTGAAGACAGCGTCACTCGGGTTGATCCTGAAGCTGAAACTAGGAAGACAACTTCACTCAAAGGATAATTAAGACTGCAAGATCATAAATAGCGGATGCTGGGCTGAAGGAGACAGCATGAAGCAAACAGTAAATTAAGAATTTATGGTGTAAATATAGCAATTCGTTCCTCTCCTTGGTATACATCTTTGGTTACCTACGTTAAAATGTTAACCACATAAAAACAATGTCATATAAGCCATTAACTGATGTGGTAATGAAAACCTGTGAGAGATACTTAAGATATCTAATATTAAATACATAAAACATTAAGAAACAGAATCTAAACACAGAATTCAAAAGAACAATGGTAAATGTTTAATAATGGGTATGCCCAAAAAAGTATACACGCTTTAAGAGATGTTATCAATGTGTTACTTTTAGTTCACCATAATCAGAAGCATCTGGACGCTGATGGTAACCAATTTAAGCACCTCTTGTAATTGTAAAAGTCAAATGTGACTTGTATTTATCTTTTGTTGTCCATATATAATGAGTATTACAATTTTCTTTTTTAGTTGGAGTCTCACTCTGTCGCCCAGACTGGAGTGTAGTGGCATGTTCATGGCCACTGGCCACTGCAGCCTCAACCTGCTGTGCTCAAGCGACCCTTCTTGTTCAGCCTTCCGAGTAGCTGGAACCACAGACATGCATGATCATGCCCAGATAATTTTTTGACTTACTGCAGAGACATGGTCTGGCCAAGTTACTCAGGCTGGTCTCGAAACCGTGAGCTCAGGCAATCCTCTCACCTCCACCTCCCAAAGTGCTGAGATTATAGGTGTGATCCACCGCGCCCGGCAAGTATTACATTGTAAAGTATTTTCCTTTCTTAAAATGTGTACACATTTTCTGGGCACCCCCTGTATTTGTGGAAAGGAAGGTTAATGCAAACATATGCACATATAAATAAAAGCACTTATTTTTAGCTATTGTCTTAGTCAGCTCCAGATGCCCTAACAAAATATCACAGGCCAAGTGGCTTAAACAGCACATATCAATGTTTCCATAGTTCTGGAGACTACGTGTTCATTTCAAAGGTGCCAACCAGTGCAGTTTTTGGTGAGGCCCCTCTTCTAAAGATGTAGGTGCCACCACCCTGCTGTGTGCCCACATGACCTCTTATTACAAAGACTCACCCGCTGGATCAGCCCCGCCCATGAGCTCATTCACCCGTAACTCCTTCCTCAGAGGCCCATCTCGAGGGCCACCCACACTGAAGGTCGGGGCTTCAGCATAGACTTTTGGAGGGACGCAAACTTTC
>CAUYQG010247872.1:0-16247 GCA_963574415.1 Tarsius wallacei
TTTTATTTCCAGGAAACATGAAAATTCCAAGATGTTAACATTAGGTGAAGAAAGAAAATGGTGTGAAGGATGTATTAAGAATCCTGAGTACTGTCTTTGCCACTCTTCTATAATTTTAGAATTACTTATAGAAGAGTGGCAAAGACAGTACTCAGGATTCTTAATACATCCTTCACACCATTTTCTTTCTTCACCTAATGTTAACATCTTGGAATTTTCATGTTTCCTGGAAAAAAAACAAAACAAACAACAACAACAAATATATATATAGTCAATCATCCATTAATGTTCAGGCAGGTTAAAACAGTAGCAATAAGTAACTACTATAGTTGATTTCCCTGGTTGCTTTCAGGAATATAAAGCAAAAAATGGGTTCTTATTCTAAAATCTTATAAGAGTATGAGAAAGATAGGGCTAGAAAGTATTTAATCCAATCACTAGGTTTTTAAAATGAGATTAACATCATGTTTCTCTATTTAGTTTTTCCTTCCTTCATGGTAACTTGATGCACATGAGAATATAGCTCCTGAAACATGGTGTGTACTTTCATTAGATTTTAAAAGCTATTTATTTTTGAATAATTTTAGACTTATAGAAGAGTGGCAAAGACAGTACTCAGGATTCTTAATACATCCTTCACACCATTTTCTTTCTTCACCTAATGTTAACATCTTACACAGTCATGGTAAAATAATCAAAACTAGGAAATTAACAAGGTACATGCTAATTTCTAATTATAAACTTAGCTTGGTTTTATCATGTATCCACTATCATCTTTATTTTATACCAGTGTCCAATCCAAGATCCAACATTCTATTTAGTTGACATGTTTCTTTAGGTACCTCTTTGTCTCTCATTACCTTGACACTTTTAAGAATACTGGACAGTATTTTATAGAACAGCCCTTGATTTGAATTGGTTTGATGTAGTCTCATGATTAGATTCTATATTAATGTTTAGTAAGAAAACACTCCTCAGCACATTATATTGGGGATACCTGACAGAGATATTTCTTATTTTTGGTGATGATACTCTTGATCACTTGGTTATCTGTCTTCTGCCAATTTTATTTTTCATGCTTTTGGAAGTTTTATGTTTTTTGGAAAATGCATAATGTTTCCACCACCATAATAGTTATACAAAATTAGGCAGGGTTTGTGGCTCATGCCTATAATGCCAGCACTGTTAGAGGCTGAGGTGGGAGGATGGCTTGAGCCCAAGAGTTCAAGACAGTCTGGGCAACTTAGCAAGATCTTGTCTGTAAAAACACAACAAAAATGTGGACGTGGTGGTGCACACCTGTGGTCCCAGCTACTTAGGAGGCTGAGGCAAAAGTGTTGCCTGAGCCCAGAAGGTAGAGGCTGTGATAAGCTATGACCATGCCACTGCACTTCAGCTTGTCCAACTGAGAACCTGACTCAAAAAAAAAAAAAAAGAAAGAAAGAAAGAAAAAGTATTTGATCATCTCATTTTTTCCTCATACTGCTTCTCTGTTCCCACCCCTTTCTCATACCTAGTCTCTAGCAACCACCAGTCTGTTTTTCATCCTTTTAGTCTTACTTTTCCCTGAATGTCATATACAGAGAATCACAAATATGTAGATTTTTGTGTTTGTCTTATTTCTTCTTTTACTTTAAAATTCATTATAGATCCATCTATGTTATTGTATGAATCAGTTATTTGTTCTCTTTTTATCATTCTGTTTTTATTTATCAATGAATAAGAATAATAAATATAGATTTTGTCTTATAAATATGAAATGAGTCAGATAGAAGTGAATGAAAACAAGTGGAGAGAGTGATATGTATTGTCTTGTACATATCTTTATGACTATTATTGATTGTCATTTTTAATCATGTAAATTTTTTTCTTAGAATAACTATCAATTGAGAACAGGCTGACCTTAACTTTATGAGGAATTTAAAATGCACCATATGCATTATCAAATAGAGTCTTTGCTGTACTTTTCATATAAAAAGGAGACTCGGGAATATCTTTTAGTAATAATGACATGCCAGAAGAAATTCTCAACTAAGTGTAGAGTAGAATATCTTGCCATTGCCTGGAGGAGGGAAGATGGGCATTAAACTCAGTTTACCACCTATAGTTACCTTGGCGTATTTAATTCACCAGGTTTCCTAGTAGTTTCTCAGCCTCATATCAGTTTATTTCTATGAAATAGCCTAAGAAAATGACCCACATTAATGGACAAACAAAGCAACAGAGCTAGATATACATTACAATAAAATAGAATTTAGGAAATAATCAATGGCAAAATGATCACTTAAAAAGCATGAGTGAAATTAGAGAAAGCTCATGTTTTATGAATATTTTTTTCTAAAAAACCTTACCAACTAATTCTGTTTTTTGTTAATTTTATTACTGATAATTTTAAGGGCTTGCCAGAAATTCCTTGTAAAGTATGGGTTGTGGAGTATCTTATCAATAACCCTTGTATTAGTGTTCTATGATAATATGCATTAACTTGATAGATGAGAGGCCATTACCGTATGTCATTGCAGCGATCCATACATGTTGACACAGTATTGCGGCAGTGATCCATGAATTAAATATGATTCAGATCTATGCTTCAGATTCAAGTAATTACAAGTTTAATGGGGGAAATGCACCAATTCCACTGAAAAATACCAGTTTTGACTCTGTGATCAATTCTTCCATAAACACATTTTCAGTGTCTTCTAGTAATGAATATTCTCTCTGCACCATCCCTACTTATCATTATTTGACTTCCTCAACATTCAAAATCCCATTTCATATTGACTACTTGGAACTCCTTGAGTGTCACAGAAGAGATATATGGAATAATTGCACAATAGTATTCACAATAATGTAATACTTTTGTGAATAATGGAAAGCACTATTTTATCTTCTTAAAAGGCTAGGTATAATAAACACTCAATAGACTTAAAATGAAAGAAAATTAAAATTTTGTTTGAGTCATTATTCAGTCTATCCTTCATTATTAAACGTTCATGAAGTTATTTCATGGCAGAGTGGGCACAAGAAATGTGACATTGTTCCCTTGTACTTACTATTTACTCCCCTTATTCTATCGTTTTTATTTTATATATATTAAGTTCTTCTTAGTGTACATTATGCAAAATAATAGTAATAATTTCTCAAATATTTAGAACAGAGTTGCTATATGTATTCAGTTGACAAACATTTTTTACTCTGTTGAGCACAAATTTGATATTGCTTCTAAAGAAAAAGAATGCTAATTATAGGGAAAGAAAATTGAAGAAAAAGGAAAGGAATAAAGGATGAAAGAGATGTGAAGGAATACCCCCTCCAACAACTGGGTAAGATATTCCTTTGAAATGGGAGGTAAGTTGAAGAGAATAGGTACAAGAACAGATAGGAGACAGTAAAAGGGATTTAGCCAAGACAGAGATGTCCTCAAGAGCCTCACGTTGTTCAGTAAACCAAGGATTAAGTTATTTTGCCAATAGTTGTCTATAGAAGTGGAGACCTGAAGAGATGAAAAAAAAGGGAAAACTATTTAGATGTTCTATTGTTGGGAGCTTTATTGTTTCTTCCTACTAGAATGCCCATTCTCCTGTGCTTCCCCAAGGCATCTTCACCAAGGACTATCCCTCTGCTCTTTTTTTATGCTGTAACTGTCCAAACCTTGAGTTCTAGAAAGCAAAAAAAAAAAAGAACAAAACACAAACAAAAACTTTCTCCTACTTTTAGTTTTTATACTACTTCTCATTCTATTTCTCTACTTGTTTCTTGGTACCATTGTTGATTCTGTAGTTTTTTTCTGTCTTATGTCTGCCTTCCTTTGTCTTCTTTTTACTGTCAGAATCATAATATTCAGGACATTTCTGTGAGTGTTCGTTCAGGTGTAGGATGCACCAGGGACCCGACTGTACCTCTATCAATCTATAAATGCCAGGAACGATTCTGCTATTGTAGCTGATGGGGCTGGTCTCTGTTGTCTTTCTCAGTGCTAAGGAGTGTAGGGTTGTAGGAAGGAATCAGAACTGAGATGTGTGTGTACAAGTGGGCAGGTTAGGGGCAGATTAGGAGAGCAAAGACAGTAACACTGCTGGGCCTATGGGCACAGAGATGGGCATGCTGCTGTTAGCAGAGGTGGTGGGTGGGAGACAAGGCGACAAGATGGAAGCCTGGAATAAGAAGGAAAAAGAAGGGTTGCAGGGCTAGTAAGAAGACTTGAAAAAAATGTGTAAAGGATTAGGCCAATGAAAAACATACCTCTTAACTCTTATTTTCCAGGGACCATGCATGCGCTTTCACATACATTTTCTAATTCATTTCTCAGAACAACCCTGAAATGGCTGCTTGAGTGTCTCAGATATAAAATTGTCAATTTAGGAAAACTTAGCAACTGAAGCTTCAAGATGCAGTGACTACCTGAGACTAAATGTGAGTAGTGGTGACCGACGATAGACCCAGGAAATCTCAGCAGAGCTAAGAGTAGGTTTTGACCACCAGGGAAGAAGATAGAACAACTATAGAGAGGGGTAGGATAATGCCACATGTAAATCATTGCACTATCATTACAATGTGTGCTCTAAATGTTAAAATATATCTTTGAAAAGACCAAGCTACCTCCTCCTATGGGTCTAAATATATGGTGAAACTAATGTGTTGTCTACTGATTGATTGGCTACTCATCGAGATGGCCTATGTTTCCTCCCAGCTTTACTAAACTTTAGTCAGGTTTCTTCCTGACTTTAGACTCCTGACCTTCCTTTCCTTAGAACAGTTACTTTAGAAAACCTGTAATTGCAAATTCTTCCTCTGTCCCTTTGAGTCTAAATCACTTCCTAGCTCTTGTGAGTTTTACAACCCATAAATATTTTTCTCAATTACCTGGTAGCCATCCCCTTGAAGTGTGGTCTTCAAAAAGATAGTGTCCCTATCACCCAGTCTCTGTGGGAAAGTAGGAACCTAACTTCAAAATGTACCAACTAGCATTTACAGATCACATTGACCAACCTATCCCCAAAGTCCTCCAGTACCTTCCCCTTTCCTCACCCCAGTGTGTAAACCCCCCCACCGCCTTTTGGGTTCAGCAGAGTTGGGTTCAGTCTCCCTCTCCAATTATTCTAGTCTTGACCCTTATTGCAATGAACTTGAATAAAATCTTTCTTGCCTGTCTAACTCCATCAGGTATAGTTTTTCTTTGATCTTATCAACCCTAGGTGACGGTCCTTATGTAAGGCTAATATGCAGCAACCTTTGTCTATCAAAACATAAGCTTCAGTAAAATAAATGACTATTGATCTGTAACAACTTGGGAGTAATTCTCTAGAGATAAAGGGATGCTTCAGATAATCTTTGGGATCAGAAAATCTTTCAATCTTTGAAATTTAACCTCTCCTGTGGTGAAAAAGAAGTACCATTCACTGCAAAGAAGCACTATTTTAGGTAGATGTAAAATATATTTTAAGAAAAAATGTGATAAAGAAAAATACTGTCAGATGAAGTTTAATACTACACACACACACACACACACACACACACACACATACATGTTGATTTGCTGCTCTTAAAGGGATTTTATATAAGTGATATGGATATAGTACAACTGGAAAATATTAATAAAAAAGGCAATGAAAATTAAAGAAGAATAAGAATGAGAAAAAAACAAAACAATAGATCTGGTGGTTTATGGAAACCATGCCACAAAGCCTATTGTATTACTAACATAACTTCTCAATTTGTCCCTGAGCTTTCAAGATAAAGAACTCAAAAAGAAAGAAACAATCAGTTGCAAGATCCTGAGTACCTGGAAAAAGAGAAAAGCAAACAAGACAATTTGCTTTGGAGAAACCCCGGATATTTAAATATGGAAGAAATTTAAACTAACTAAATGTGATTAGTATTAAGCCACACCATCAGGTAAATCTTAACATCTCTCTCTCTCTCTCTCTTCCCTCCCCACCCCCCCCCTCTCACATGCACATTCACAATGTAACTTAGTAGGCAAGCTATAAACTGCACTCTAAACTAAATGTAGATATGCGTTTTGTAAGATTATTTGCTTATATCTCTCAATATAAAATTAATGGAGAAATTCCAAAGTTCATTTTTGTAAAAATTATCATATAAGAGATACCTGGTTCCTAGCACTTGGTTCTCTGAGAACTTTGTCCAATTTGGGATTTAGCTTACCTAGAAAAATAAATTAAATACAAATATTTAGATATATGAATTTCTACAAGTTGAAATTTTGAATGGGCTGTAAAGAGAGTAAGGTTATATTCTTGGGCTAATTTCTATGACTACTGGATCTAATACAAATATGTATAAATCAAGATTAATAGAAACTGTAACTTAAGTCTTAAACCATTGTTACAATAAAGAAAAAATACTCACTGTATCACAATGATTATATGTGTTAATTTTAAAATTGGAAACATAAAGAAAACAAAAAATAAAAATCATTCATAATTCCATCTCTAGTGGAAGAGATGAAAATATAAAGATAAAAATATTGTTGATATTTTGGGTATGTGCCTACAGTGTAAAAAAACTTTTATACTATTTTGAGAGACAGGATAGTACAGTCCTGAAAGGTTGGACTACCAGCGTTGAAAGGTTGAATCTATCTTTTACTCCTTATATGACCTTGGGTAAATTATCTTTACTCTTAAATCTGCCTTTGTTTGCTTTAATTTAGCTTAGTTTAAAAAATTTTCCCCCCATAATGTCCCATTCTTGCCCTATGAATTCAGCCCTTTCTTTTTCATCTCACTGATTATTTTAACAAACTTCTTTAAGTGTTTTTTTAGTTTTAGTCCAGGACTGTATTTCTTAAAGTTTAAGTTCTCCAGGTGGTTATTTCATAGTGATTTGTTTCCTTGTGTAGTTTGTGATTTTCTCATGAATTTAGGCTTGGCATGCTTTCTTCCATGGGTTGTAGAGACATACTCATGGAGAAGTGTTATTTTCTTCTACTGGGGAATATCATTTATCCATGGGGTTTCCATCTGGATACTGAGATTTCAGATTCAATATCAACAGATGGTGTATGATTGGGGCTTGATTTCTTGTATGAGGACTTTTCTTCCAACCATGGCTTCTGGTAAACAGCTTAGCTTCTTTGCCATTTTCCACAGCTAGTCGGTGGAATTGCCTCACCCCTGTTTCATAGATAAGCAGCCCATCGTGTTTCTTGGATTTATGTAGAGTGCTTATACCCAACTCTCTACTGTGTACAGGTCTTCATTTCATCTCCTGAATTAGTGAAAAAGGCATTAAACTAGCCTTGAACCCCTGGGCTCAGGTGATCCTTCTGTCTCACCCATCAGAGTAGTTGGGACTACAGGTGTGTGCCACCATGCCTGGCCAATTTTGTTCTGATGTTAGGTGATGGACAGCATAGTGGTAGAATTAATCAGAGGGTTTAGGGTACAACCACCATTTGCAGGATAAGTCATCAAAATGGAACAAATTCCCTTCCTGCAGCAACGGCTCAAGGGCTCCCCTCTCCACAATGTCACAGAGTTCCCAAAGCAACGAGAAACATCGTTTAGAAGACATGCAGTCCATGTCAGGCAGGATTGAAGAGGGCCTACGTGGTGCTGTTGGAATATGGATGTTAGATGGGGTTAAGTCTAGTGAGATGGGAGGTGGAACTTGTCTCTTTGGATCACCTGCTATGTTCTCAGACTTCTGGATAAAGTAAAACCGCCATGGAAGAAAGTTGAATGTGGAGATTCCCAGGCTTCAGTCAACAGATTCAGCTGCCCCTGCGTGGGGCTGGGATCTATGTTTAGCCCCTTGGGGTCCTTGGCAGATACAAGGTACTCTGTTCTTTCCTGTGGACCTCATCGCTAATTTTTGGATAAGGGAGAGCAGAGCTGAGCCGGCCCATTCATGGTCCCACTGAGAATAGATCAGAGCTTGGGTTTGCCTTTTTTGGTATCTGCAGACTGAAGGGGAAATGACATGTGTGTGCATCTGTGTGTGCATGTGCAGGTACATGCATGTACATGCATGCCATGCACGATGCGATGTGCTTGTCTTCACCACTGTAAGCAGCAGGGACCGCCCGGCACCAACTGACACTGTGTGGGTCCCGGCCCATTTCTCAGGACGAGCGTCCTCCAGCCTCAGCACACACCATGGGCACAAACAGGCTGTGCTCCCATCCCTGCAAGGAGCTGTGGCTCCTGGCCACCCAGGGTTCCCGTTGCTAGGAAACGGCTCCCTTTTATTGTGTGTGTTCGAGCCTGCCTGTGTTTGTCTTTGTCTTTCAGAAGGACAAAATCCATGTGGCGATGGAGAAATGATATTGAAAAGTACTTTAAAAAATGAAAGAAGAGTCAAATGGCACTGTGGGCTGCAGATGTGCCCCTGCTGGTGGTACCCACCATGCCAGGGGCAGGACCTCCCTGTGCTGACCTGGGGCGGCATGGACATGGGGCTCAGGCTGCACTCTGAGTGCCCACCTGCTCCTGCATGCTTTGTCCTCCCTTCCGGTTATCCCATCATCGCTCTGTCCAGCATGTCCACGTGCCTCCCTGGCATGCAAGCCTGGTGTCCAGGTTTGCAGCAAGTGTTGTTGGGCTTGTGGCTTGGCCCCTGTCCCTGCTCTTTCTCTTTTTTGCTAACACAGGTGTCTGGGCAGAAGGGCAAGTGACATGCAAGCTTGAGCAACCTGTTAGTATTTGGAGCAGTTGGGGGCAGTGGGGCATCGTGGGGCTTCCCTGTTCCTGCTGCCTGCATCCTGCAACCCACTTCATCCATTCAGAGTCAGGAGATGCTAGGGAGAGAGGTAGCTGCTTGAGTGGTGGCTCTGGTCTCTCTCGACCACCTGTGACCATGGGGCAGAGATTGAGGTTATATGACAACCTGTGGGTCGCGAGGCTGGGGCCAGAGCTCTTGGCTTGGGTGGCCCATGCTGGCTGTGTGGGAGAGAATTCAAGAGCTTTTCATAATGCTGCAGGAAAGTTTTGCTCTGGTGCCTGGCAGCTTTTCTTCCTTCCCATTGCCCCCTCCTCTGCTACAATCCAGGCCGCTCACACCTCCAACCCATCCATTTGTGTCAAGGCCTGCTGGTCCCTGGTGCCGCAGCCAGGCCAGGCCTCAGCTCTGCTTCACATGTGACTTTGAACTTCCCACCCTGAGGCCTCTTGTTGCCAATTGACAGCTCCCTGGACTTGCCGCTTTCAATTTCCCCAAATTTATCACGGCCCCATGTGTGAGCTTGATCATTTTTCTTCTGCCTCCTTTTTCTGTCTGCTACTGCTGCTGAGGTATTTCCAGTGAGCCACTTAGCAGACCCTCTGTGATCTGAAAGGAAGCAAGGCCAGGGGAGGCTGACTAGACATTTGGCGAGCTTTGACTGGCAAGAATCCCCGAAGATGAGTTATGAGCAAGCACATGCACCTAGGACATGTGGGCTTTGCTGGTAAAATCACACCTCCTCTGGCCCCCGTGCGGGCCCAGGCCTGCCTGCCAGCCTCTCCCAGCAGGTGGAGGTGTGAGTGTTGAGGGTCACCAAATACTAGGACACATCTTCATGCATCACAATTACAGAAACACCTGTGCTAAATACCTCTGTGGTGGTCGGTGCTGCGAATTCACGGGGTGTTCAGTTGCCTCCAAATCGCTCATTTCTATACTGTCAACAAGCCGCAGGTGTGCACAGCATGAGCCACTGAGGCTGTGATTTGGAGGCCTGTTCTGACAGCTCCACATTCAGGATGCATGTGTTCTCACCAGTGCTGCATACCCTGTGTACGTTGCTGGCTTTACAGAGGGCTCTGAGGAGATTTGTCACGTCACACCTGCCTCTTGGCTCCTGGCATCCAGGAAGGAAGGAGAGAGCAGAAGGTAGAGAACTGAGAGGTGAGAGCTTAGCAGGCTTTCAGGTGGGACTGGCGCTGGCTGGGCATTCGCCGATGGGAAATAGGGAGATGGCCTGCTCTGTAGGAAGAATCTGGTCAGGAGGACAGATGGGCCACAGACACAAAGTGTAAGCCTGCGGTGTGTCTGGCCTGCAGTGCGTCTGATCTGTGCTGTATTAGAAAATTCTGCAATCACTACTAGTATTAAACATCAAAAATGCTTTCCTATCCAATCTGGATTTCTGGCTTCTTTTGAACAATGGGCAATCTGCCCCGCAGAGCCCATATCCTCCTGTTTAAGGAACGGGTATCGGCCACCCTATGGGAAGGAACATACACTCTTTGGCACCCTTCATGCACTGTCAGCCCTCACCAGGCCCCTGTAGTTGGTGACAAACAAACAGCCAAGAACACCATCCCCACATGCACTTGGGCAGCCAGGCAGACGCACACATCTTCCTCTGGACAGTGCCCCAAGAACGGGCTCAAGAAATACTAAAGCAGGCTCCACACGTGATTATTTTTCTGGTTTAGTATGTACAATTGTTCCTGAGTATTTAGTAATTTAGAAATACAATATCGGGAATTTCCTGTTGGTAGCATCCTGGATTGAGACCTACGTGCTCTCTAGCTTTCTAGTTGGTTGGTATCAAAACCGCCAGTGTTCTTTGTAACTCCTCTTCCCAGCAGAACTCCCAACACCACATACACATGATTATTTCTGCAACCCACAGACCTGTTACCTGCAGGGCCAGTGCTCCTGTAGGAAAAAGCTGAACCATTGTCCCAGAACCCAGGTCTTTGTGCTCTATCTGGTTGTCCATCCTCACATGAGCCTTAGGGTGGGTGCAGGGGGTGTTGAGGTGATCCATCTTCTCCTAGTTGCTTCCAGCATCTGTTTCTGGGTGTCCATGAGCTCCACACAGTTGTTCTGCCAGTTCAGGACCTCCTGAGTCAACAACTACTGCTCTTTTTATTTTGAGTTGGAGTCCCACTCTGTTGCCCAGACTGGAGTACAGTGGCACACTCCCAGCCACCACAGCCTTGACCTGCTGGGCTCCGGTGATCCTTCCACCTCAGCCTTCCAAGTAGCCGGATCTACAGGCATGTGCTACCATGCCTGGATAATTTTTGATTTATTGTAGAGATGAGGTCTCGCCAAGTTGCCCAGGCGGGTCTCGAACCCATGGGCTCACGCAATCCACTCACCTCAGCCTCCCAAAGTGCTGGGATTACAGGTTGAGCCACCAAGCCCGGCCACCACTGCTCCTAATAAGTCCAGATTCAGTCACTCTGGTGACAGAGGAGATCCCATGCACTTCTGGAAGGTATGATGCATTCACAGAAACCTGAGCCCACCTTCATTGCACAGTCATTTAACAACATGCTTACATCTTCCTAGGTGTATTAGGTCCTGCACAGCAGAATAAAATCAATTTGGTAAGCATTGATAAAATGCCTACTCTGTGTCAAGAATAGTGCTAGAGCTGAATGAAAGCACAGCAGTGAGCAAATCAGGTCTGGATTCTAACCCTTGGTACTGCAAGCTCACCGGAAGATGTGCAGAACCCACAGACAGCTACAGAAGGTGGGCCAAGAGACCCAGCTGCAGGCATCCTGTTGGGGTCTTGAAAGGAGGGGCCTCCTGAAGTTGGGGGGGGTGATACCTCTTGGCCACGGTGGTGTTTGAGGTCTTGTGAGGTGGAAGATGGTCATTCCAGGGGTTGCCAAGGACATCATGGACATTCAAGGCTCATGACACCAGGTCAGAGGAAACAGATGCATGTAGCTTTCAGGACTGTGTGAGAGACCAGAACCAAAGCCTTCTCTGGGTTGGGCGAGTCCCCCACACCCAAAAGAAGGAAGGATTAGACACTTTATGTGTGTGGTCTTCTCCTTTCACCTCCCCTCTCATGAAGGCATTTTCTTGAGCTTTCATTTGATGAAAGCTCTTCTGTGGACCCACTTACCCTGCTATTTCCCTTGCCCCCTTGCTCTCCATCTACTAGCAAGGCCAAGCTCCAAGACTGGTCAGCCTGAGTGTCCTCTCACTTCTAAGGAGCTAGACATAGCATTCCCACTGACTAGCTTCCACCTGAAGTCAGGACCACCAAGTCCAAGGGCATTCAACCATATAGGCCAATCCACTTGCCCTTGCCTTGTGTATTTTCTCTCCCATTCTTCACCATAAGCATTTCCCACCACCTTCTCTCTCTCACCTTCCCAAACTCATTTGGCTTCCACTTGCTAATCTCCCAGCAAGGACCTTGTTTCACACATCACTGAGCGAATATAAACCATCAGGCAAAAACCCACGGTCTTCCCATCGCCATCTCAACCTGCCGTCTGCTTCTATTTCTTTCTTGATGTCCCAGGGAATGAAGAGCCCTGCTCCTCTCAGAGGGAGCTCCTCTTCCTTTGTCTGAGCCCTCCTCCCCTCACCTCCATAGGGTCTGGCATCTGCAGTTGTGCCCCTGTCTCTACTGGATCATGGTCTTCAGTGTACAACAGCACACGCATGAAGATGTCTTGTCCTCTGCGGCCCCTCCCCAATCCCATCTCTCTCTAGCAACTGCTGTGTTTCTTCTCCTGTTGGGTGAGGTGCTTCTATGTGTATGGGCCTCCAGTGTCCTTTGATTGAAGTGTGAATGTACAGTTGTAATACTCGTGTGGTGGCCAGGTGGCCATCTCAAGCTCCCCTGGCTACTATACTGTCCTTTCTTCAATGCCAGATATTTTGTTTTCTGTATTGGTACAAACATGTCTTGCCCCTTCACTCAGTGAATGCCCAATCAGTGTAACTTTCTCAGGGAACCTACTTTTCTGGCCCCCACAGCCAGTCAAGCCCCTCCCATGAAGGGCTCCTCCAGCTCCCCTAGAGACTTGTCACCTACAGTTTCAGACATGAGTGGCTTGGTTTTTGACACTAAAGAGTCAGCTGGAAGTCAGAAGACTTGCTCACGATCCCCTCACTTCTCTGTGGTGGACCCTGAAGTCAGCCTCTGGGGTGGCATTGCCCCTGATCACATCCAGCTGCCTTGAAGGCCGTATTCCCTCCCTGCTGGCGGAATCTTGCCAACACAGCCTGGAAATTCCCTTCTAGAGCACAGGTGGGTGGGTTGCTGGCTTCGGGCAGAAGTTCTTCAGGGCCACCATGCTGTCCGCCCCCTTCGTGACTGGTCAGCATGCCATTAAAGAGTGTGAAGAGGAAAAATGATGAAAAGGGAAGGAGAGAGAGGGAGGAGCGTCAAGTGAAGGCAGAGATTGGGGTGATGCTTTCACAGACAGGAAGCGCCAAGGGATTGTTGGCAGCAGCCAGAAGCTGGGAGAGAGGCGTGGGATAGTGTCTCCCCCTCATCCACCCCCCCCCAGAGTTCTCAGCAGGAACCAACTTTGCTGACACCTTGATTTTGGACTTCTGGTCTCCAGAATCGCGGGAGAACAAATTTCTGCTGCTTTAAGACCCCCCACATTGTGACAAATTGTGACTGAAACCCCAGGAAACTAGTACAATAATCAAAAAACATCAGGGGATTTGGTAACATGGATCTCATTGGCATAAAGCAAATAGGCAGAAAATCTAATTCTTTAAATTTGATTGCATTTTGGCACATCGGCTGATTAATTTTACTATTTGCTAATGGAATAAATACATGAAAACTATTTTTTTTAATGGAAGGAACATGAGCCTGGAGTGCGGGTGAGAGGACAAACAGAGGTAAGTCACCCCGAGAACCCAGGTGGCCCCACAGAATTGAACATTTCCAAGTGTCCCAGACACCACAAAGACTGGGGGTTGTAGCACTGCTGTTCTGCAAATTTATCCCCTGAATCATTTTCACAAACTGTTTTGGGTAAAAGACAGAAATCTATCAAACGGCGCACAGATTAACTTATCACCGAGTTAAATGGGTTGTCAGTGCGGGGAGCCTGTGCTCGGCCCAGTGAATTCAAATGCATGTAAATTTCCCTTGTGGCAGGAGAGAAGATGGTGGGTCTGTCAGACGGCGACATGTGGAAATACATTAACAGTGTTTAAAATATATTTGAAGGGGCTGTTTCATATTTTGATAACATACTCACCGACACATGATTTGTTGGAGATGGGAAATTCTGATCTAATCATCAATCCAGGGGCATCTTTGTAATAAGTCCCCTCCCAGGGCGCTGGGTGTTTTAGAGAAGTTCTAAAACAATTAACAGTGCCAGCCTGGATGGACACAGGTCCCCGTGCCACTGATGTATGGAGCCGGCATTCTGATAACTTTGCTTGTCAGCATCACTCTGGCATACAAAACAAGTGATTAAAAACTTCAAATGAGTCAATTCTGTTGTGTTTGTGCCTGTGCTGTTTCTCGCCCTCGGAAAAAGTCCTAGATCTCTTCAGTTGTGCATCTGATTTGGCTTGGTGGTTTTAGTCTTGTGTGTTTATTTGGAAACTGGATGATCTTGAGTTAGTGCAATGATTCCCCGTGTTTAAGGAAAAGAGAGTTGCTAAGCTGTGCCATCTCTATTTAGGGGAGTGGACATGACTGTTTAGGAGGTGAGCTGGTTTTAGTGATGACAGGGCTTTCTGGATGTCTTCTTGGTTTCCTGGTGAGGCCACAAAGTAAGTGTCTCTTGAATGTAAGGTTTAGGCTCTCTATAATCCCAGCCTCCCTAGATCCATGAACCAAGTCCTTCTATAGAGACAATCTCTGTTGTCTCCTGGGTCCCTTTTTGCGCCCCTAGCCACATGGAGTCCTCATTTCATCCCCATTGCAAATGCCCCAGTCCCCTTTTGACGCCAAGCCACCTTCATGATTGGTACCCATGGGCCAGTGTTACCTGACCAAACAAGAGGTGCCACGCACCTACTACCCTTTCTTTTGAGCTAGAAATACATGCATTAGCATTCACCAGCTAAACAAATGGATACCGTGGTCTCTTTGTTGATATATTTCTTTTAAGTCATCCATATTCATATCTGTATTGATGTGACAGGGTAATGAAATAAGTCTTGGTTTCTGTCTCACTCAGTACACAAATGCACATTCTAAAAGCACAAGATGAGGGTTATATTAGCAGAGCTTACAGAATGCTTTAAAGTATTCCAGGGTCCAGTAGTGTGGCACTGGACCCACAGTAGGGTTGAGAGACAGAGAGATCAGGGCAGGCTACCCGAGGGAAGCAAGGGGTTGAGGGGGCATAGATGGGTAGGGAAGGATAAGCGTGGCTAATGTTCATGTGTATAAAGATATGAGAAACTAGCATTTTTCACACACCTACCCTCTGCTGGGTCCTGGAACTAAGTTTGGGGATTTGGAAAGAAAAGACAGTTTCCTCCCAAAAGGAAACTGTTGGAGGTCCAGTGTTGCTGATTGGTCCATCGCTGTCAGCATCCAAATAAAAACTGCCTTTCTCAAGGCTGAGGTGGAAGGATCGCCGGAACCCAGCAGGGCGAGGCTGCGGTGGCCGGGAACGGCCACTGCACTCCAGTCTGGGCAACAGAGTGAGACTCCAACTCAAAAAAACAAAAACAAAAACAAAAAAAAAAAAAACTGCCTTTCTCACAACAGACATAAGATGGCCATTTCTCTCCAACAGGAATTCTCAACTGCAGAGCTATGGACATTTGGGGCTGGATAGTTCTTCACTGTAGAGAGTTAGCTGTCTTGTGCTCTGTAGCTTAGCCACATTCCTGGCCCCTACACATGGTATGCTGATGGCAGCCTCCAACCCTAGAGTTGTGACAATCGATATGTCTCCAAATATTGCCAAACATCCCCTGGGGGTTGGGGGGCACAATTATCCTTATTTCAGAACTACTACTCTGTGGCCAGAAGGGACAATGAAAAGATTCCTGGCTTCCTTCATTCATCACTAACTGTTCAGTTAGGCAGTAGGCTACATCCAGGAGGGCCTGACAAGAAAGAATACTGTAGAATGTCATTTGTATAAAATTTTAGAGAATGGAAATGAATCCACCATGACAGAAAGTAGATCAATGGCTGCTTGAGGATGGAAAGAGGGAAAGGCCAGGAAAGAGGAAGTGGAAAGCGGGAAAGGAAACTTCTTGGGGGAAAAGAGATATATTCATTATCTTGATTGCGGTGATATTTCTACAGGTGTACACAGATGTAAAAACTTATCAAATACGATGCTTTAAAAATGCCCAGCTTATTATATGCCAATCACATTTCAATAAAGCTGTACAAAAAGGTTAGAGAAAGAATAACTAAATAAGTAAAAATATAAGGTATAAGAAAGACAACAAGCCGGGCTCGGTGGCTCAGCCTGTAATCCCGCGCCTTTGGGAGGCTGAGGTGAGTGGATTGCCTGAGCCCGCGGGTTCGAGACCCGCCTGGGCAAGCAAGACCTCATCTCTACAATAAATCAAAAAAAAAATTAGCCGGG
>CAUYQG010247873.1:0-11434 GCA_963574415.1 Tarsius wallacei
GAATGCCAGATAAGCTAACACAGAGCCCACTAGGAGGGTGGCTGGCGCCACCGAGTCTGCCATAATCTAAGCAAAGGAATGTTCAGGAGGGGTTTATTGCTTGCTTTGCCGTTGCAAAAGCTAAAAAGGCCACCATGGTAATTGAGATAAGCAAAGGCTTAACAAAGTTAAGTATAAACACTGCTTAAATTAAGGTGTAACTTTCACAATTGTAGTCACCACCAGGCACCCATTATGTGCCTAGTCTCACAGGGTCTGAGGTAGAATTTAAAATACAGCAAATGTGAGGTAGGAATTTATAAAATATATCAAACGCAAGGTAAGGGGGGGTATATGAAATACAGTGTAGCGAACGTGAGGTAGGGGTTTATATAGAATACAGTGCAGTGAACGTGAAGTAGGGGTTTATATAGAATACAATGCAGCGAACGTGAGGTAGGGGTTTACAGCAAGTATAGCTTTTCAAGTCTCTTGGGTCCCTCATTGTCTGAAACTCACTCAGCCTTGTAATATAGTCATTTGGTCTGCTGGTAGAAAAATATTAGTTCTCAACTCTCCCAGACTTAGGTGGCACCTAAAAGGAAACATGTCTTTTTAGGGATTATATATGAGAAGAGGGGAGAAAGAGTGACTATAATCACCATGTCTTAGCTCCTCTGCTTCTTCTGCAAGACATTATTAGTGTTTTTATTTTTACTTTTTAATTTCCACTAGGCAAAGACAGAATCTGAAAAATGATAAAGGAGGAGGACAAGTGCTTAAGGAAGAATATTTTAAATACTGAAAGGATCCGTTTTAGTTAGAATGGAAAAGATGTTTCCTTGGTTACAGATCTTTATATGTGGTAGGATTGTGGTGAAAACACTTTAAGGAAAATTACTTGATTGCTGGGAAGTATCAGAGTTTTTCAACAAATATTTCATTGAATAGAAATAGATTGAGCACTTGCCATGTGCAAAGCTTTGAGTACTCTGGGGGATATGAAAAATTGTACTCCATCCATCACCCTTGAGAAGTTCATACTAGAGTTGAGGAGATGGCATACAAAACAGTTGATTGAATGACAGAGCAAGACTTAAATATCCATATAGAATGTTTTGGCATCAGGAAGGACTAACTATCCTCCTCAGTTCTGGATCAGTTGGGAAACAAGCAATAGATTACCTTTATTTCTAGTAGATAAAAATCTAGACTGAAGTCCACACAACTTAGCATAGATCTCAGTGAGCTGCTTGACACTGAAGTCAGAATTAGACTTAAGATCTTATCCACCTGGCATCTCTGTTCTCATAAAACAGATAGGAACCCCTCTTGGTGGAAGAATTTTTCCCCAAGAAGAAAAGAGAGAAGCTGAGTCTACAATCACAAGATAATTCTCCTCTACTGGGTCCTGAGATGAAGCAAATAAGGGGTAGAAAAAATCAATGATTAAGCTTCTTGTTATGTAAGGTTCATAAAAAGTAAGGAAGATGCATTTCCCTTGACAAGGGATAACTGTGATAAATGAAGAAAGAACATTCAAAATGTCACAGAATGATCCAGACTTCAGGTCCTAGAGAGAGGAGGGACAATCTGGACATGTGGGAGGGTTTTGCAGGGGGAAGGATTTGAGCTGGCTTTTCAGTGATAATAACTTTTATGTAGGCATGGAGAAGAGCCTGCTAGTGGAGATGGTAGGAATGGCATTGAGAACACAAGAAAGGAGATAAACACCAAAACAGGATGACAGTGAAATGTTGAGAAGGGGATATTACTGAGGGGAGAAAATGTGAAGGAGGAGTAAAAAGGAGTGTGAGCTCAAGAGTGGAGATCTCTGTTCTCATCCCCCATTGACACCTTAGTGTGTCAGTTGTCCTCTCTAGGACTTCCTCAGTTTCCTCACCTGCAAAAATGGGAGAGCTTGAATAGCTAGACTTTTCTAGCCTTTGGTTAGCATGAGAGGAGCTATTAAAATTGTCAAGTAGAATCAGAAAAGTAAAGATCAGAACAGACATGTGTTATTGTTCCCTACATACCTCAGAGATCCAGAGGTATAGAAGACTTTCTATAGTCACAGGAGGACTCTGAGGATGAAACTGTTATTTACCTGGGTGCTGGAGACATCTATGATAGAGACTAGCTTCCATAGAACATTGAACAGACTAAGCATGAAGGATGAGGAAACTAGGTTAAAAACCTTGGCTTTCAGTGCTTAGATCCAAGTAAGAATCACCCAGCCCAGGGTAGAGCCTGGTCCATAGGCTCTGAAAAGGCATGGCAGAGAGCTAGGGAGAAGACTAGGGAATGTCTACCTTGTTTTATTTACTCACTTTTCCCTGGGAAAACCCACTTTAAGTAAAAATTTGTTTCTGGAGAGGAAAATAAGTTTTCTCTTGCACTTACGGTTATGCTAAGACTATCCATTGAAACTTTCGGCTTTTCCAAATTCATAAGCCTACTAAAATTCGGGATGAGGCATATTCAAGGTAATGACAGACCTTCAATATCTTTACTGCATCTCCCTGAAAAAATGAGACTTTTGTTACTTTTAATACATATTGGTGAGATTGATTACACACTTTAAAGAAGCTGTCTTTAACTAATATTAAAACATGAATATATATTCCAAATGGGTTTCATCTTAAAGAAGGGGGAAATGGGGCTAGGTGAGAGTAAGTTAATCCACAAAATAGTTATTTTCAAATATGACAGACTTAATACTGTGTGCACAGTTGATGAACTTTTAATGTGAATTGATACCTAATTTAGCTCAATCACAAAACAAATAATTGTATTTGTTTTCCTTATTAATATGCAACAATGAGTGATATCTGACAGCTGGTCTCACTTCGTTTATAATTCACTCATTCATTTATCCCTTGTCAGATATTTAATGAGTTCTACTGAGAATACAATTGTAAGACTGTGGCAGGATGCGGCGTATGCTCAAATATATTTTTTGTGTGATTGAGTGAATAAACACAGAGACACATGCAGCAATGGGTCTCACCTGGGCTAACTAAAATGTCTCCCACTGGCCCAGCAACAGGATGGGGGTTGTTAGCAGAGGTATTTCCCTTTGAAAGGCAAGTTGCAACTTCAAAAGACTCGCCTCCGGCACCAGGCAGGTTTTTATTTAGAAAAAGCCAAATGGCCGAAGACTGGCTATTCAATGGAAACGTAAAAGAAGTAACTAATTCACAGATTTATCAAAAACCCCTCTTCTGAGTTGACGGTTTACAAGCAGGCAGTTCCCGATAAACCATTTGTTCTTTGAAAAATTTGATTTTTGCTAAGTACAACCTTGTAAGATTCTAAAGGAAATATGTAATCACTCAACACCACCCCCTCCCTCACCTAAACAAGGGTATAAAATCACAGTTCTCCGGTTCTGGGGGGCTCAACATGGACACTCGGGCCCGCTGTGCTAGCCAGCGTAAATAAATGCCACTTCCTACAACAGCCTCGGTGTCATGATCTCTCTATTTTTCCTGCAACAAGACAAAACAATTGGAATTTCTCCCTTTCTATAGTTGCTTTAGAATGGGGTGGAGGTGGGGAGAGACAAACAGAGCAAATCTTACAAATATATGATTATGAACTATGAGACCTGCTATAAAGGAAAAGCATAGGCTGCTTTAGAAATTTCTAATCACACCAACAATACATTTCCAAGGTAATGATACATTTTCAAGATGTGGGGAGGTAGCTACCTGTGCCCTCTGTGCCTCACTGCATCTAGATCACAATGTGCACTCTCAATCCTTGATCACTTTTCTAGAACATTCCACATTACTCCTCCCTTTTCCACTTGGTGAACTCCTATCACCCCTGCAAATGTCCATTTCTTGTTAGCCAATATAAGATGGCTACACTGAGCCTGTGGTGAGGATGCCTCCTGCCCCAGTTACTTCCAACTGTTTCTCTAATAACTGTGTGACCTTAGATTAGGCCTGTGACCCAACTCTGCGCTGCCTTCAGACGAGCATCTTCTTAGGCCTCTATCCAGCTCATCTAAAAGCTGTATTGGGTTATTTAAGCATAAATTAAAAATGAGGAATGTGGTTGCTGTAAGCCACTTAAGCCTGGAATTAGAGATCTCAGAGTCCTGCTCCTTGGCACTCAAGCTCTGCTCTGAGACTTCTCCAAAAGGTCTGGGGGACCCTGCCATGCTTGTCAGTTTTGATGCATCTCAAATTTTCATTTAGTTCTGGTTTATGTTAAACTCTCACTCTGACCTTCCTATACTGCAGATGTCTGCAGAACCAGAAAAAAAAAAGAAAGAAAAAAATTTAAATAGCCAAGAAATGACTATAGGAGGAAAAAAAAAAATCACATTACAGAAAAACCTGTCAAATGCCAGCCGTTATGTTGTCCTCAGGGGAAGGGCCTTCAGTTCAGTTCCCCAGCAAGAGAAAATGGAACCAAAGTAACAGTATCCAAAGGGCGGGAAGGGGCACCCAGGAACTGGACAAACTCTAGCTTGCTGATGCAGGCCTAAGTTCTCTTTCCCATGGGTGACAGACTTCCATCCTGTGCTGAGAGATGTGGCCTGCCATGATTAATCTTCTTGAGGTGTGGAGTGGAGCCAGGAAAATGTGAGTCACTTGAGACCTTAACTGACAATAATGGGCATCCTTCTGTGAAAACAATTCTTATTCGGGAGAAGAAAGGAAGTCAGGTATCTTAAAGCAGGAATGGACTTGGAATGGGGATTGGGAAAGCAAGGGAAAGGTTTTTGGAGGTAGTTTATAAACTGACCTCCTGCAGCTAAGTGCCAGGTCTGCTTTCCTGAGGTCTAGTTCTCTTGGGAACTTCAGATATGGTTCAGTGCATGGATGTGTGGTTTCAGTTCTCTCTGTTAGGGAGAAAAAAACAAAACAAAACAAAACAGACAAGATTCCATCAGATAACAGCTGCTGTAGAAATACCTAGGATACTTTTTAGCTAGGGGTAGTCTTTTGTTCCGTGTTAAGCACCACCCCCTCACACACACACTCTGTGATTAGCATTATCAATGCCTCATCATTAAGAGCCCAAGGCAGTGAGCATCATGACTCTACTGCAGCCATTTGCTCTGCTCTCTGCAGCCTCTCAGCGATTCCTTCCACACCACTAACTGCTGAGCCATCATTTCCTAGAGAGTGAGCAGGCTGAATGCTGCATTGCAGCAGAACCATTTAAGGAAACTGTGAGTGCTGTGAGTTCCTGTCATTTCTCTAGCCATTTGCATGAGTGTGTCACACAGGGGCTGTCTGGATTTTAGGTAACTGCACAGGTGCAGTGGAATTAAGGGCTCTCCCTATGGTAGGTACAGAACCAAGCTAATAGCTGGCTGAGGTTTGGAGACTGCACTGGATGGCAGGAAATAGGATCCTATAATCCCAGGATAAAAGGAGCAGCAGTTCAGAGGTGGAATGTTGGCCCCTTGTGTTTGCTTGTGTGTTTAGCAAAGTAATAGGTTGTTATAAGGGAGCCTACAGCCCCCGCTCACTCCTCCTCACTCTTTCCCTGCTTGCTTATGTGACATCTTGTTTTTGTTGCCAACACCTGCATCCTCAAGGTTACATGACCACCAGCACCAGCCTGCTTCCTCAAGGCCACGTCTCGGAGCTACGTGACCACCAACACCTACTTCCTCAGGACTATATGTGATACATGACCACCGGACCCCCCAACTAGGGGATATAAGAGGCACACACCAAAAGAACAAGCCCCTCGTTCTTCTTTAGGACCAGTCTTTCTTTTCTTTCCTCTAATAAATTTTCTTCACCTAACCACTCAGCTCATTCTTTCTCCATACTTGCCTTACAGGTGTGACCTGGGGTGTGCCAAGCAGTTGTGAGATTCTAGGGAAAACCTAGAAGTAGAATCACTTTGGTGTAGATTAAACTCAGAATGCTAATGCTGAGCAAGCTCATGTGAATTAGTCAGTATAAACTGGAACTTACTAAACATGAGATGGATAATGCTAGGAAGAAGCATAGAAATAAAAACTGCTCCCCATGGCTGTACTTTTGAGGAGAAGGATAAGTTTTAATTAAAGCTATGAGTGTTTAGTTCTCAGGATGGTATAGATGAATCTGAAGTTAGGAGGAGGAAGAGTGGAGTAGAAAGGGCTCCCTGAAGGAGGTGGGCCTTGAGTTAAAACTTAGAGGGTAAGAGGACTCAGGTGACAAGGAAGTTTGAGCCATGCCAGATTCCAGAGGCATCCTGTAGACCCAGTGCCTAGGAAACTTCTTCCTTGAAGACCTTAGCCCTTCAGGAAAAACTTCATTCCTCAGCCCAATTAAGTTAGGGATTTTGTGAAAATCAGGCAGTATTAACCTCAAGGATGGCCATCAGGATTTCATCATCATTTAATGCAATTATTTAATACAATATTTAGTACAAGGAATATTTATTAAGCACAATCTCTGTGCTTAATAGAGAATACAAAGTGAATAAGACTAACTCATGTTCTCAAGGAGCATCATCTTTGCAGATAAACTTATGTCTTGTGTACTGTGAGATGACTGAAGTTGGGGCACCGGTAGCATGCTGAAAAGATGAGAGTTTGGAGGCAACAAATCTGGCTTAGGTCCTGGTCCTGTCATCCTTCTTGGTTGCCTTTTTAAAAAAAATTAATACATAATAATTATATGTATTTATGAGGTGATGCTGGGTGGGTTGCAGTGCAAAACCCGTGGATTGTTTGGCTTGTTTCTAAAATGAATTTTAGAGCTGCCAGCAAAGTTTTCAAACAAAGTGTATTAGAGAAATAAGAGAAAAAAAGAAAGGGAAACGTGCCAGAGGTGGCATGGATGAAAGAAACTGCACATTTTGCTCTTTACAATAGACCTGATATACCTCCACAGTAATTGATATGCTACAGAGAGTGAAGTCCAGGTAACTGCCACTCTGAAGATTAACATCCCTGGGCTCCTGATGGGAGGAGAGAAGGGGAGGGGTTGTCTTTTGCAGGAGACCTGCCAGACATTTCCAATTCACACGTTTCTGATTTAAAAGGTGGTCTTATTATCATTTCTATGGTTTTCATTAGTTAAGGGGGGTATTATTTGGCCTTCCACCTTTGACAGGGAGCCTGAAAATGTCTTAGTGATTATGATACTAAACCATCAATTGAAAGGTTGGGCTGTCCTTTTCTTGCAACTGATAGAGTTTTCTTTTGATTTGCCGAGGGGGTGGGGTAGGTTGCCAGCTTGGCCTGCAGTAAAAAGTAATTTTAAAAATGTCTGAAAGCTTCCTAAAACCTGCCTAGGGGAAATTTATCTATATATGTCTAACCTGTGCTAGCTACCCTGCCTCATGGTGTGCATGTAGTATGTTGATACATGTATACAATGAGTAATGGTCAAATCAGGGTATTTGACCTATCCATCACTTCATACTTTTATCAATTCTTTATGTTGTTGACTGTCTGGTTTTTAGCAAATCATTTAACCTCATGAACATTTAGGTTTTTTGTATGTAAAATGGGATAATTATACCTTTTACTCTGGTATTATGGGAGTTTGGGAATCAAATGGGAAGATATATCTGAAGGTATATTTTCAACTGCAAAATGACACAGGGATGTGCATCATTACTATGCATCTATTATTAGAAATGTTGACCTAGCATTTTTGCCATACTTATGGTTTATGATTTAAATGTGGTTATCTCTAAGACCTAGTATCAAAGCATACATTATCTATTAGGGAACATTTTGAAAGCCTACATTGAGTTACCTATGAGTCTAAGCAGATCAAAACTGTATTTATTTAAAGAGACTCTATCACATCTTGTTAGTAATTTAGGATGGCCTTTGCATATAATTAGTTTGAATTTGTGTTGTATTATATGTTGTAGATGCAAAATAAAAGAATTTGACAGAATACTAGAGAGGGGAGTAAGGGAGGAGGAGGATTTAAAATTAAAAAAGAAAGAACATGGGTATGTGATGCAAATTATACACCTGTAGGCAATATCAGAGAGATCCTGCTAGGATTCTAGTCCTACCCTGCTTCAAGCTCTTGTTACTTGGCCACATTGCTTACCTTTTGGGGTGCTTTTTCTCTCTCTCTCTCTTCCCCCCACCCTTTCTTTTTTTGTATAACAAATTATAAGGATTATGATTCCTGGCAACTTGAAAATTCATGATTCTGAACTTAAAGGTAAAGATACTTCAAGCCATAATAAAGAACATTAATGTCTAATGTAGAGAATCTAGGCTGCTGGAGTCAGAGACTCTGAATTTCAGTCCAAGTTCATCCAGTTTCTTGGGTAAGTTTCCGTTAGTCATCGGCATTCTGAGCAGTCCTCCATTCAGAGCGATATAATTATGACTTACCGAATGTGTCCCAGAAGAGTCGTGAGTCAATGTCTTTGAGACAGTCTGAGCTTCTCAGATGAAAGGTGGCCCACATAAATACGTGCCTAGATACGCCTGTTAGAAAGTTGCTGGTATGCAGAGATGCTGCTTCAGAAATGTTATTTGAAAAAGGCATGATGGAGGACAAAGCATTCAGCATTAAATAAACTATGAAAGAGAGAAAAGAAATCTAATGGGAAAGGAAGAGAAGGAGCAAAGAAGCAACAGTGCTGAAAAAAATTATCTTAGTGCTTCATAAACAGATTAATGTATATATGTTGCAGTCAAATCAACATGCAACATTGTTGCCATTCTTATATGAGTGTTTGCATGTTGAAAATGATAGAAATTTATAAAGCATCTAGCATTTTTGTTGCTAAAAATAACTGCTGCTAGACATTTCTTATTTTGTATGAATCTGGTCATCTTATTTTGTAGAAACTATTCTTCCATTTTAACAAGCTCCTAGTCTGAAAACTAAAGCAAAATGGCTCAAGCAAAGGTAAGAGGTGTTTGTGTATTTTCCTATCTGTCATGGTGGGTTATGAGCACTGCTCTTCATGTACTAATTCAGGACAAGTTTCTAAAAGATCCAGAAGAGAGAATGTAGCTCCTTCTCCCCATTGTATAAGGAACAATTTTATTTTACTATATTTATTTATTTGTTCCTCTAATTAAAAAAAATAGCTTTAGGGGTACAAATGTTTTCTGGGTACATGGATACATTGTATAGTTGTGAAATCTGGGCTTTAAGTGTACCCACCACCCCACCTATACTCATTGTATTCAATATGTGATTTTTTTCATCCCTCCCCTGCTTCCTGCCCTCCCCTTATGAGTCTCCAGTGATCATTATACCATTGTATATGTCTTTGCAGTTCCTTAGTTTATCCCCCACTTATAAGTGAGAACATGCAGTGTTTGGTTTTCATTAAGTAACAATTTTAATAATCAAAGCTAGTAAGTGGCAAAAGTATAATTTGTATAAAAACAAACTCTCTGATCACAATGAAATAAAAGTGGAAACAATAACAAAAATTAAACAAAAATTTCAATCTCCAGGAATGATAAACCATACCCAAACAAAACCAACTCTTCCAAATAACACTTGGTAAGAGAACAAATAAAAACTGCAATTGCATAGTGTTCAGAAATTACTAGTAAGGAGAATGCTACATGTAAAAACTTATAGAACAAGGTCAGGGTTATAAACAGAAAAAAATCAATGGTATTTATTACTAGAGAAAGTGATTACCTAGAAAGTACTCATTGGCTTTCTACTGATCAAGGATTGCAAACAATTCATTGTAAGAAAAATAAACTAAAATGATACACACTTGGATGCCAAGATGCAGAAACTGTTAAGTAGTAAAGACAAATTGTAGGTCTTTGTCTCCAAACATCATGTTCCTGCCAACACAACTTTCTGCCTCTCTTGAGGAATTGTTGGACTAAGTACACACAAATAGCTCTGTTTTCCATCTTCACATAGAAGGTCCATGTTATATCTCAGTGGGACCTCAAAAATGTTAGGTCATACTCCCAGTGGGGCCTCCAGAATGTCAGGTCAGGCCTGCTATGGGTGTGGGTGTCTGGTGTGCGATCTGGTGCTACAAGAAAGATGCAAAGAATTGCACAGAAGTTAAATGAGAAAATACAGTTTTTTAAAAAACTAAGAAAGGGAGAACAAGAAGGAGAGAGAGAAGAGAGGAGATTCACCTCCCCAAGGCAGGGAAGGGGGCCAAATCCTAAGAAAACATGGCCTGGCCATAGCTCAAAGAGCACATGGCCACACCATAGCTAAGCAAGGCAACGGCCACTGGTTGCTTGTGGTTGAGTCCTTTTAACCCTTCCCTTTGATGGGGGAAGATCATTAAGGTAGTTGGGTGATGGTCTGCTCCACGTCATCATGAAGGGGTAGGTAAGTGCAGGTACTGAATTCAGGTAATAGACAGCAGGCAGATGGGTGGGTTAGTCACATGGTTGCTGCCGTGGTGTTGGGCTAGATGGGAAGACACAAGAAGAGGGGTTTTTTTTCCTGCAAGAGACCTGTCAGACATTTCCAGTCTACAAGCTCCTTAGCAAAAAGGTGATATTATTATCATTTCTATGGCTTTGGTCAGCTAAGGTGTGATCTTTGACCTTCCGCCTTCCAAAAGGAACCTGAAAGTTTCTTAGAAACTCTTATGCTAGACCATGAATTGAAAGGTTGGGCTGTCCTTGTCTTGCATCTGATGGAGATTTGCCGAGGGGGTGGGGTAGGCTGCCAGCTTGGCCTGCTAAAGTGTCTGAATGCTTCCTAACCTGTGCTAGATTCAAAGTGTGTCAGTCTAAGCAAAAATGGTTATGCTGAGGCAAAATGTGAACTAAGTTTATTCTAAGTTTCTTGGGGGTCCATTTCCAGTCTTACCCTATGATGTTATATGAAAAGGCACATGAAGTAGTTTGGAAAGCTGTGATTGTTAGATTACTGTCATGGCTGAAATTGGCACATAGGTTCCTGTCCTAGAGCTTTCCTGAACTATTCAAGTTGAAAAATGTTATAAATTTACATTACTTATAAGAATAGTTTTTCTCTCCAAACCTGTTATAGACCTTTTCCAGTTATATTTCTCCAGCCAAGATTTACATGTACATATTTATTTACATTACAGGAGCTACCTTCCCTATCCTCAATTTTTGAGTAAGTAAAAACATGTTTCTAGTATTTGCCAGCTAATTTTTCTGAGTGTCTTAGTCTGTTCTTATTGCTGTAACAAAATACCTGAGACTGAGTACTTTATACAAAACAGAAATTTAATTCTCACAATTCTGAAGGCTAGAAGTCCGAGATCAAGACAACAGAAGGTTCAGTGTCTGGTGGGGTCTCTCCTTCCTAGATGTGCCTATTGCTGCATGTTTGCATGGCAGAAGATAGAAGGCTGAAGAAAACCTAGCTACTTACTCCAGCCCTTTTATAAAGTCTCTAATTCCATTAATGAGCGCTCTGCCCTCATGACTGAATCAGCTTCTAAAGTCTCCACCTCTTAATACTGTCATATATCTTAATACTATCACTAGTAAGTGGCAAAAGCACTCAAGCTCCAATATATGACTTTTGAT
>CAUYQG010247875.1:0-17205 GCA_963574415.1 Tarsius wallacei
ACACACACTGGGGAAGAGACACCCTATTCAACAAATGGTTCTGGGAAAATTGGACAGCTACATGCAGAAAAATGAAGCTTACTCCATATCTCTCACCATATATAAAAATTAACTCAAGACGGATTAAAGACTTGAATGTAAGATGTGAAACTCTAAAGATCCTAGGAGAAAACCTAGGAAACACTCTTCTGGACATCAACCTAAGCATTGAATTCATGACCAGACCTCAAAGGCAAACACAGCAAAACCCAAAATTCACAAGTGGGACCTCATCAAACTAAACAGCTTATGCACAGTCAAAAGAAACCATTAACAGAGTAAATAGACAACCTATAAATTGGGAAAATATATTTGCAAAATATGCATCCCACAAGTACTAATATCAAGAATCTATAAAGAACTCAAACGAATGAATAGAAAAAAAATAACCCCATTAAAAATTGGGCAAAGTACATGAAAAGATAATTCTTAAAGGAAGACATACAAGTAGCCAACAGACATATGAAAAAATATTCAACACCACTCATCCTCAGAGAAATGCAAACCATAGCATTCCGAAAAAAACTACTTTGAAAATGACAACAGATATTTATGGATTCAACTATTATTTATTGAGTACCCACTATGCCAAGCATAAAAGATAAGAAAATACAAAAATAAAAGTTCTAGAGTGGTTAACAACATCAATAACAAGAAAGCAGTCTAGCTCCTCATATTTTTAAGAGAAGAAGTCTAAATGAGAAAGTACCATTGGAAAGTCTCCTGTGGTATAAAAGCCTGCCTAAAACATACAAACTGGGCATAAGTCTCCCTTCAGTGGGGGTTATCAGAAGAAACCCAAAGAAAAAATCCTAAAAACAATGAGATATAATGCATACATCCCCACGGCTCTGCAGGAAGAAAAGTCTCATGTTTTATATATTTAATATGTAGTAACTACAATGTATGTAATTTGTGGGAATCTGAGGTTCCTGGGGAAAAAATGCCATAGTAGTTCAAAGTATGAACAAACATGAAGCTATCTTTTTCTGCCTCCAAAAATGAGCTTTAAAAGTCAAGTATTTAAAAACAAAATTTAAAGCTTAAAAACAAAAAGGGGGGAGAAATGCAGCTTTAATATATCTATTAAGGGATATATTTGAAACTGTGCTATTCCTAGATCTCTAAATGTCCTTAAAAGGGAGTCGAGGTTTTTAAGTTTCAGATTTTTCTTCTTTTCTACAGATATGTGCTTCTATTTTGAGCCACTCTTTTTCTTCTTCCAGTGAAATAAATCCAATCAAAATGTTATTTTCCTTCAGTTTTTGTTTATTTAATTAAAATGATTTTCTACATGATTGATTATAAAGGCCATAATTATATTATCAAATCCCTGTCAAAGTAACAACTTAATGTAAAACGTTAATACTTAGCAATGTTTAAATCTAAAACAATATAAAAAACCTGTGTGTATAAATAAGGTGAATTTATTCAGACTATTTATTGCCTCTGGAGTGTAAAAGAAAGTTTTGGCTACCTAATTATTTATTATTATATACTACTGCAAACAGAAACATTTTAAAAGCCTTTATAAATAGTAGACAGCTATGCCAAACTGAGATCTTTTTCTGATGAGTTTATAAAGGGCACAAGTTATTACGAAACCAGAAAAGACAATATGACAGCAGAACATAGCACAAGCAAAGTATGCACTAGCAGATAGTATTTATAGTTAAGGTTGGGAGTGGTGGCTCAAGGCTGTAATCCCAGCACTTTGGGAGGCTGAGGCGAGAGGATTGCCTGAGTCCAGAGGTTCAAGACTAGCCTGGGCAACTTGGTGAGACCTCGTCTGCACAATAAAAATAAAAAATTAATTTGTCAGGCATGGTGGTGTATGCCTGTAGTTCCAGCTACTTGGAAGGCTAAGGTGGAAGGGTCACCTGAGCTCAGCAGGTCAAGGCTGTGGTGGCCGTGAGCGTGCCACCACACTCCAACCTGGGCAACAGAGAGAGACTCCAACTCAAAAAAGAAAAAAAAAGTATTTATAGTTAAAATATTTGGGGATAACAATCAGAAAATTATGGGGCTAGATGTGACTTTATTTGAATTTATCTTTCTATTGACTGGAAACACATGTACACGCCCGGTATAGATCAATTAAGAATATTCTTTGTTTTTATCCTCTCAGAGTTGGAGAGTCTATCATCTTCTTTTGCCATCTGTGTTGTGTTTATGTCCATCTACGTATATTCTTCATCTTCTGTTCTGAAGATAAAGAATTGGCAAGTACCCTCTGTAGCAAGAGCCTTCCTGTACTTGAAGATATGTTTTATCATTCATCATTCTTATTATCTCCAGAGTAAAAACAAACTAGGAGAGTTTTTTGTTCTGTTTGTTAAAGATGTTAGAGGACGTGATTTAATGTCCACCCACATATAACATTCAGGATCCTTACAAAAAGTGAGGGAAAAGGAAAGGAATACCCAAGAATAAAGGTAGAACAGCCAGGCATGGTGGCTCACACCTGTAATGCCAGTACTTTAGGAGGAGGAGTCCAGAGGATTGCCTGAGCCCAGGGGTTCAAGACCAGTCTGGGCATCTTGGTGAGACCTTATCTCTACAAGAAATTTAAAAAATTAGCCAGAGTGCACCTGTAGTTCCAGCTACTTGGAAGACTGAAGAAGAAGGATGGGCTGAGTCCAGTAGCCATGAGTGTGCCACTGCACTCCAGCCTGGGCAACTAAGTGAGATTCTGACTCATAAATAAAATAAAATAAAATAAAATAAAATAAAATAAAATAAAAAGGTAGAACAGGCCAGATGGAATAGAAAATAAAGGCTAAAATGAAAAAATTCTTAAAAAAAAGATTCATAGAGGACTCCAAAAATAAGATTTGAGTGCTTACTATATGCAAGGCACTGTGTAGAGTCCTTTATATAGTCATCATCATCACCATCATATTAGCTAACATTAACTGAACGCATGTATTTTGTGTCAGGTCTCATTCTAAGTACTTTCAATGTATGAACTCATATAATCTTCAGAACATCCATATTTCAGAAAAGAGGCGGGGTGCAGTGACTCATGCCTAAAATCCCAGTGCTTAGGGAGGCTGAGCGGGGAGGACAGCATGAGCCCAGGAGTTGGAGACCAACCTAGGCAACATAGTGAGACCTTATCTCTACAAAATAATAAAATAGCCAGGCGAGGTGGCTTATGGCTGTAGTCCCAGACACTCGAAAGGCTGAGGTGGGAGGATCACTTGAGTCCAGGAGTTGAAGCTGCAGTGAGCTGGGATCATACTACTGTACTCCAGCCTGGGCAACAGAGTGAGACCCTATCTTTTAAAAAAAGAAAAGAAACTGAAACATAAGTTTGTAATACCTTCATATATTTAGGTTTTCCTATAAGGTTAGATATCAATATTTCTATTTGACAGATGAGGAACAGTAAGTCCCCTACATACAAACATTCAAGTTGCAAACTTTCACAGATATGAATGTGTGTTCACATGTCCAATCACATAAGTTAGTTTATGTATCTGGTGAACACTGTCACATGGAAGACCTTTGCCTGTAGTTTGTTCACGATTTTTTTGGGTTTGAGAAGGTGGATGAGGAGTCCAAAGAGGTCTTCTGCAGTTTAGTGACCCTCAGTGAGAAACTGGAGCTAGATATGCAAGAGGACTATGTCACTGAACTCCTTGCTGTGCAGCCTGAGGAGCTTACTAATGAAGACCTCATGGAACTGGAGGCCCAGAGAAAGGACCAAGCGAGATAAGAGGAAGAAGCAACTAAAGAAACACAGAGATTCATGATGGAGGAAATGGCAAGGGGATTCTTTAGTTGAGGAGGCACTGTCAGTTTGTGTACCATTCTACATGTAGTACATGTAGAATGGTACTACATGTACATGTAGAATGGTACACAAAGGTTGCAGCAGCTGTTCAGAATGCAATCCAGTGCTACTGTATCATCTATGACAAGAATAAAAGAGCTACTACTCAGGCATCACTGACAGTTTTTTTCAAGAGGGTCGATAGAATTGAATCCAACAAGGAACCAGATCCTGTGCCATCAACATCAGCTTGCCCTTCATCTCCTCTTGTTGACGATCCTTCAGCTCTACCATGTCCCATCTCCTCTCCCTCCTCCAGTCAGTAACTCTTCTTGCCTGTTCACTTGCTGCCAGTCCCTGTATTCCAGATGTTGCACTGTACTATACTACTGTACTTTTCAAGGTACTCTACTGTAAGATTAAAAATGTTTTATTTTTTGTGTAAAATTATTATAAATCTATTACAGTACAGTACTATAAAGCTGATTGCATTAGTTGGATACCTAGGCTAACTTTGTTGGACTTAATGAACAAATTGGACTTAACAAACAAATTGGACTTATGAATACACTTTCAGAATGAAACTTGTTTGTATGTAGGGGACTTACTGTATTGAAAATCATAGATTAAATAGCATGCCCATGATCACAATAACTGGTAGGTGACAGAGCTGTGATTTAAACCCAGAATTATATGATTCCAAAGTACGTTTTGACTACAGTTGAGTTCTTTTTTTTTTTGAGTTGGAGTCTTACTCTGTTGCCCAGGCTGGAGTGCAGTGGCATACTTTCTGCCACTGCAACTTTGACCTGCTGGTCTCAGGCAATCCTTCTGCCTCAGCCTTCCAAGTAGCCACAACTACAGGTGCACACTACCATGCCCGGCTAGTTTTTTGATTTACTGTAGAGACGAGGTCTCACCAAGTTGCCCAGGCAGGTCTCGAACCCTTGGGCTCAGGCAATCCTCTAGCTTCCCAAAGTACTGGGGTTACAGTTTGAGCCGCCACACCTGGCTTACAGTAAGTTCTTGCTTAACATCATCAATTGGTTCTTGAAAACTGTGACTTTAAATAAAACAATGTACAGTAGGTCTTTGAATAACATAGTTTCATTATAACTTTGACAGGAAAAATTGATTTTGTCATATGTTGTTTTGCTTAAAGTAGCAGTTTTCAAGAACCTATCAACAGTGTTAAGTGAGGACTTACTGTACATGCTTAACTTAAGAGAAGAAAATAATAATAATGATAAGCACTAGCATTTACAGAGTACTTATTGCATGCCAGGCACTGTTCAAAGTTTAAGTATTAACATATTTAATTTTCATAACAACCCTGGGAATGGGTACTATTATTATTTCTGTTTCATAGATGAGAACACTAAGACACAGAAACAAATGTACTTAGTGTCATTCAGCTGGTAATTAGGGAACTGGCACTCAGACCCAAGAAGTCCAGTTCCAGGGTCATGCTCTTATCTAAACATTATACTTCCTCTTGTAATTAAAATATATAAGGAACAATTGTTCAGGATACTGAAAACTGTGAATGGTCTCACACATAAATATACCCTGGCATTACAGCTAATATATATTGAGCACTTACTGAACACTTTTGGTATACACTGCTCCCCTTTCAAGAAAACTACAGCTGATGAGAGCTAAAAGAGGACAGCCCTCAGTTGTTATCTCCCAGTGGAAAAAAACCTGCCTGTGGGTTGGCTGAGGTCTTTGCTGGGAATGCACTAACAGCTTCTCTTGCATATGTATTGGGAGCACCCCTTAATAAACACCCTAAATGTCAATCTCTACCTCAGAGTCTGCTTCCTTAGGAAACCAACCTGTGTGTAATCTCATTTAACTCACAAGATCCTATGAATTAGGTGCTATTATCACAGAGCTGGTTAAGGATGGAGCCAGAATTTGAACTAAGATTGTCTAATTCTGGAGGCTGCACTCTCAACATCTACATGATTGTATGCAAAAGAAAAAACTTCAGTAATTGAGACTTATCATTAGTTTAGTTAAGTGTGTTTAATATTGAGAAAGAAAAAAGGCACTCTAAGGAACTCTGATCTTGAAGGAAAAGAAAACTTAACATTTATATTTAAAGAATAATAGTGATAATTGGAATGACCTGAAATGCAAACAAGGTATCTTGAAACAATTTTTCCTTTAGGCATTCTACAACTTATTTTTTGGGAAGAGAAAGCTGAGGCCAAAGTTCCCATATGATAGGGAAGAGGAAAATGTTCAATTAAATTTATACTGTAATGAAGCAGTGTAACTAGTACAAGTTAGGCATAGATAAATTTCTTGTAGGCAGGTTTTAGGAAGCATCCAGACATACTGCAGGTAGGCTGAAAAGCCCTACCGGCTGGAATGTGAGTTCAGTGTGGACTCCCAGTTCAACCCACCCCCTCAGCTTGCCAAAGGAAAACTCCATCAAGGTGGTTCCCGGACCTGGAATCAAAAAGCCATAGAAATTGTAAGACTTCCTTTAGCTTATGAACTTGTGAATTTAAAAAGTTTGGCAAATGGCCAGTTGCAGTGGCTCAAGCCTGTAATCCCAGCACTTTGAGAGGCCAAGGTGAGAGGATTGCCTGAGCCCACGGGTTTGAGAACAGCCTGGGCAACTTGGCAAGACCTCATCTCTACAATAATAATAATAAAAAAAATCAAAAATTAGCCAGGCGTGGTAGCACACTCCTGTAGTTCTGGCTACTTGGAAGGCTGAAGCAGAAGGGTCACCTGAGCCCAGCAGGTCGATGCTAGGGTGGCCTTGAGCGTGCCACTGCACTCCAGCCTGGGTGACAGAGTGAGACTCCAACTCAAAAAAAAAAAAAAAGCCTGGCAAATCTCCCCTGAAAGACCTCCCATTTCTCCTTTCTCCCAACAGAGGCAGAGAGATGTCAATCCCTCCAGAGCGACAGTTAGCTGGGCTCCACCCTCTTTAGTATATCAATCATTGTGAAGGTATATCAGGCTTATTGTAAAAAGCAAAAAGTGGGGGTTTCTCTCACCCATGCCAGTTCTGGCATGTCTCTCTATCTTTCCCCTCTTCCTCTTGCTAATAAATTTTGTTTAAAAGTTTGCTGGCCACTCTAAAATTCATTTTAGGGTTGAACCAAAGAATCCACGAGTTTTGAGCTGCACCCCACCCGGCATCAGTTATATACTATCTTAAATTCAAAGAGAAAAGGTTTCACTCTCCAATAGGAAATGTTTATCATTTAATACATCTGTCTAGCATCTTTCCTCATATGAGGGAAGCTGAAAACATAAAATACCAGCATATGGCCCTGACTTTAATGAGAAGTTACAGGGTATGATATCTAACTACAATATCCTAAAATATATAGAATGGTATTAAAAGATGGGATGGAATAGGATGTGTTGAGATGGCAGAAAGTCAGTTTTTTCCTTAGTTTTGGTGGTATACAATCACAGATTTTATCCAATGCTATAAATTTCCAGGTGCTTTTTACATCTTAATTTTATTACTGTTTCAGGACAGACAGATTCAAGATATAAGCAAGTCTCCTGATTCACACAGGCTTAAATTATGTGGAATCCATTTTCTAAAATTACATGTTTTTGTAGGCATGGATAATGTCCCATATTTCCAATGGAGGAAAGGGAAACATGCAACTAAAAAAATCCAAATATTAAATTTATCTTCCCTATACATATATGTCCTGGGCATACCTTTGATTTTACTTAAAATATAAAGTAAATCTAAAATATACTCAGGCATAAGAGGGACTGAAAAACCTAGTTCAGAGAAAACAGAATGCAGTTAGCAAAGATTACATGCATCAGTGAACTGTACTAAATTGAACACTTTTAAATGCCAGAGATTTTCACTGTGAAACTGGGGAGTTGGAAAGAAAAATCAATAATGTTGGGGAAGGAAAACCTTCTTCACACATCTCTAATTAGTCATAGCAGAATCTGGTGGATTTTCATATTACAACTAGATCAAACTTGTGAAATTGGTTTTGATACCACACTCATCTGGTACATCTTCCAGAAGAAGTTCCACTCCAATCAAAGGTTTTTCAACCTTGAATGAGCCTCAAGATCACTCTTTGGTTTGCACCCATCCTATGTTATGTTCAGTGTCTGTATAATGTTTACTACAGCAAATCTCCCTGGAATTACCCTATAGAAGCTCCATTTATGAGAAAAGGCAAAAGGATCTTTAAACCGGTTGGCTTTAGGTTTAGCTTGAGCCTTCAAAATCTATAATAGTAAGTAAAACCAGGCATAAAGAGGCACAGTTATTTAGATCTTTTATTTAATAAATCGAATAAATATTGGCCATATTGTTTATATTAGGGCCTGAACCCCTTTGTAAAGTCATTGTTCAAGTCTAATAATGGAGTGGGTAAAGGGTTTCTGTATTTTTCTGAATAATCAATACCAAAGCTGCTGATGCAAATTTCTTTGAACTCCAGGGAACACATCCTTTGAAGTTCTGGGAAAATTTTAAATATAGTGTGCAAATCAATAAGTGGACAAAAACATCTTTGTCAATGTGTTCATTTTTATTCAGAGTAGAAATATATTTTTTAATGTAATCTCTCACTCCCTGTATAAACTTTTCCCCAAATTATTCCTTTTACAAAAGAAATTCATGACAATTAGCTGAACATAACACATGCTTTTTGATTATAATTGCAAGTGGTGTAGAGGTACCTCATTGAACAGGATGACTCTTCAAGCCCTAAAGAGTCTTCCTCTTCTACTCTTCTGTAATGTTCTCCTATTTTTCTCATTTTCTACCATTTCACATCCAAGATTTGGAGTCTGAACTTAAGGATAGTTTAAGGGCCTTCTTAGAAGGCCTAATTTAGTGGTATGTCTTGTTTTGAATGGGATGCATCTATAAGATTAGAAAAATATTTTTTCATTACTGCCTATTTTTACAGTCCACTAAGCAAAAATACGAAGCAATTTTTTTTCTTACTCCCATTTTCCCTTTCTCCCTTCCTATTCTTTCTTCCCCTGTGGAGTTCAAATTAAAAAAAGGTGAAAATTGAAGCTGTTGTATGCAAGGCAATTGCAACATGCATATTTGATTTTTATGATGGATCTAAATTGCTGAATAAGGCCAAGGAACAAAGGAAGACTGCGGCTTCCTGCCCATCACATGCAGTCACTGAATGCTGAACAAAAGCTTCGGCCATTAGGGGCTCAGCAGGGAGACACATTATATAAATGACTTTGTCTTCTCTGTCCCCTCCCCCCCACTGGGTGCACTGGACAGGGATGGGGTGTGTGTGTGTGTGTGTGTGTGTGTGTGTGTGTGCGAAAGAGAGAGAGAGAGAGAGAGATGATTTGCTAGGGCAAGAGATAAGAAATCCCAGGAGCAGCAATGGGAATAGAAATGAACAGCACACTATGATTCAAAGAGCCACGCTTTGCACACTGGGCCAGTGTGGCTCTCAGTGCTAAGGTCAGAGCGCCACCTAAGACAACTACTCCCCTAAAAAACTCAGTTTGTTTTCAGGGTAACCTATAGTTTTTATTTATATTGTTTCGTTTCTTTCATCAGGAATGATAAAGCAGAAGGAAAAGCATTTGGAGAAATATGAAGCCCGAGGTAAATGCCAGAACTTCCTAAAGAATAAATCGATACACGGTTCACTGTGGCACTAGTTTCCTAGGAAAACAGCCTCTAATTCCTCCTTCCAGGCTTGAGCCTTTTCTTTTGGCAAGAAATGAGAAGATATCAATAAAAATATCGTAAGCCATCACATAGCAGAGTCAACCTATTTTTAGGAGGCCTCCTGGGGTGATGACTTGAATCAGTGCTACAGTGTGAAACACCAGCAATCTGTACACACACTCAACAATCTTTGCATAGTACTTTTGAACTATAGAAGAATTTTAGTAAGCTTCACAAAGATGAATCATTTTACTACTTCTAATATCACTGAAAGGGGTAGAGACTAAAAGAGAGTCTCTGCCAATTCTAGGTTGAAGCACAGGGTGTACATTATTAAAGTGACCCATGAGCTGAGGGCATGTTAGAATTGACACCCAGGACAATGCATTTAACTTCCACCTTAACTGTCACTACACTTTTCATGTGAGGAAATATTTCAGTAGTAAATTTCTCTTTCAGAAACTGTACTAAGATTTTCTGATAATCCTCCAACTCTCTAACATAGTAGAAAAAGTAGTCCTATTGTGAACCAAAGTAACTGAAGATCTTTCTGTCATGTGTGCAGAACCAAAACTGGGGGTTCTTGAAGAGAATTAATCTCAAAGACAAACCCAACATAAGGACATACACATCCTGAAATCACCTAACAATGACTTAATTGTGTAAAGCTATCTAAGGGAAATGCCATGAGACAACTGCCATTTGTCACATACCATCATTACTCTGTCAAAATGGGCAATTAATTTAAAATAAGGTGGAATCTTATGACTTATATGAAAGCTGAGAGGTCATGAGGGACGAACAGTGGATTGTCATTGTAGAGTAATTCAGTTCTGAGCTAGAGCGGTCACAAGGCTACCTTTTTACCAGTTATTTTGGGTCTCACTTTAAGGTGTTTAAATATCTATTTTATTGGGTGGGAAGGGTCTCTGCTTCATGGATTAAGGACAGTACGGAGACTTATGCTAACCAATAGTTCTAAGTACCTGGAATGAATAAATGGTTAGATGGTTAGGGCGAGTCTCTAAACTTCCATGATCAGAGGTGAGTGGATAATAGTTAATATGGAAAAATAAGCAGATGGATGAGTATCATAGAGACTGCTGTATAATAATTCATTTTTTATCCATTTATTCACTGATCAAATATTCATTAAAGGCCTACTATAATTTCATGTGCTGTGGATTCTGTGTGAACAAAACAGACACAGTCTCTGCCCTAAATAATATAATAATCTTACGTGTGGTTGGGGTTGCAGAGAAGATATTAAATAGTTACACAAATATCTACATAGGTTAACATATGACAAGAATATAAAGAAAAAGTGCAGTGTTCTACAAGAATGCTAACTGGAGGACCTATCTCATCCTTTAATGAGGAAGAGACATTTAAGCAGAGGTAGAAAAAAAAATACATACTGCTGGACACAGTGGCTCATGCCTGTAATCCCAGAACTTTGGAATGCGGAGGTGAGAGGATTGCCTGAGTTCAGGGGCTTGAGACCAGCCTGGGCAACCTGGTGAGACCTCGTCTCTACAATAAATCAAAAAATTGGTCAGGCATGGTGGCACACGCCTGTAGTTCCAGCTACTTGGGAGGCTGAGGCAGAAGGATCACCTGAGCCTAGTGGACTGAGCCTATGGTGGATGTGAGCATGCTACTGCCCTTCAGCCTGGGTGACAGAGTAAGACTCCACCTCAAAAAAAAAAAAAGTTACATACACTCTAATCATTTATATTTCTCTCGTGATAACTGATATCTCAAGATACCAATTAAAAATATGAGTCAAGAAAATGATGTATTTCTTTAGGTTCTTATATACCTTCAGCACTCCTTTATCCTATCAAAGAAAGAAATTTTATTACTTTGTTTAAAAGTCAAACAAGGCCAGTCATGGTGGCTCATGCCTGTAACCCCAGCACTTTGGGGAGCTGAGGCAGGAGGATTGCTTGAGCCCAGGAGTTGGAGACCATCCTGGGCAATATAGTGAGACTTCATCTCTATACAAAAGTAAATAATATATTAAAAATAAATAATAAAAAAAGCAAAATAAAATAACAATTTGGCTACAGGTCTTAGGTAATACAAATTTAATTACTTCAGAGTAAAAGTCAAAGGTCACAAGACTATAGCTATTCTACCTAATATGATAGGCACTAGCCATATGTGGCTGTTTACATTTACATTTAAATTAATTAAATAAAATTTAAAATTCAGTGCTTCAGTTTCACTAGCCATGCTTCAAGTGTTCATAGCCACTATATTGTACACATAGCTAGAGGTTAATAAATTAGAGCTAAATAAAATTAAACATGCAGTTCCTCTAGATACTAGCTAGGTTTCAAGTGCTCAATTTCAAGTAAGCAGTGGCTATCATAGTGGACAGTGCAGACAGAGAACATTTCCATTACTGCAAAAAGTGCTACTGGGGCTGGGTGCAGTGGTTCATGCTTGAAATCTCAGTTTTTTGGGAGAACAAGGTAGCAGGAGGATCACTTGAGGCCATGAGTTTGAGACCAGGATGGGAAACATAATGAGAACCCCATCTCTACAAAAAATATAAAATTAAAATGAAAAGCACTATTGGGCAGTACTGCAAGATTATGTGGCACACTTTTCCCTCTCTAACATCATTTTCTATTATTCTCTCATTGTTCATGACCCTCTAGGGATGGTGGATTCCTTGCTGCTCCTTGAGTACACCAGGTACACTCCTGCCTCAGGGACTTTGCATGTTGTACCCCTACCTTACCTCTCCAGCCCCATCTTGGTCATAGTCTCCTCTTTACCTTAGCCATGCCAGCCTTCTTTCTCACTTCCTCATTTCCCAGGTCTTTCTTATTCCAAGAAACAATAACATATTGTTAACTTTCTCTGGAAGGCTCCTCCCTCTTTCCTTTACCTTTCTTTCAAACATCAGCTTACTCATTATTTTACTAAGAAAGGCTTTTCTGACTAGGTTGAATCCTCCTGTTACAAACCCACATCCCTTTTTTATAGCACTTATTATAGTGGCCAGTTTACATTTATTGTGTCATTTCTTATTCATGTCAGACTCACCAAATCTGCTGAGCTCTCCATGAGGACAGGGACTATATCATCTGTTTTTGATCCCCACTGTATTCTCTAAAGGTAACAGAATACATGAAACAAAGTAGGAGTTTAATAAACATAAATCAAGTTTGTTAATTGTGTTGTTCAAATTTTCCCTCTGTAAATTTGTCTCTTTGATATAAAAGTTATTGAAAATAGTGTGTTAAAATCTTCCACTGTGATTTCTCCTTCTTGTCTCATTTTTGTTTTACACATTTTGAGACTATGTTATTGGCTACATACATACTCAGAATTATTTTAGTTTCCAGGTAAATTAAATGTTTAATCAAGAAATTTCACTATATATTTTTAATGACAACTTTATATGATATTAACATAGCTTTACCATGTTTATTTGGTTAAGGTTTGAGTGATTTGAGTACATTGTACTATTGGCCCCAGTTCTTTGCCCCATCCTGTATTTAAGACCTTTGCCATATAACTGCTGTTCTTTTCACTAGAGGCAGAGTACCTCCCTACATTTTGACTTTGGGTTCCATCATATTACTCATTTTACTTTGAGATGTTAGTAGCTGTTCTGTAAACAGAACCTTGAAATGTGCTTATCCAACTGAACTTGCCCATGCTTCTGCCATCACCAGAGGACCATGCTCTCATTTGTTGAGCCAGGAAAGAAGAGTAGATCTGTAACCAAACCCTAGTTTAGAGCCAGTCTAAGCCTAGATCTGTTCATTTCACAATACGTAAGAAGGTGGTACCTCATAGATCATCTCTGCTTGGGTAAAAAGGGTGACTTCTAGAAACAGAAAAGGTATAGTCCCACAGATGTGTGATGTACCCCTGATGTAAGTCTAAAGAGAACAGCATGTCAAAACATGATTGTGGGTGGCTTTTCATATACAGAATGAATTGGAATCAAATACATAAAAACCCAAACAGTTTTTGAGAGAGGCAAATTAGGAGAAGCACTGCTATCCTGGACTAAAATAACCAATGATAGTTTAAGGGATAAAATACTTTAGGGGCAAAGGATTCTGGGAAGATAGTGGGGTAAGAAACATTAGGAATCCATCTCACTACCTGGACAATTGCATTGGCAAAATCTAAGGTAACTATTTTAAAACACTGCAGATTACTTAAAGTCTTGTAACTTCCAGAGGAAGGCTTTAGTCAGGTAATAATAATTATTTTCAATCAGCTCTTAGCAAGTTGGCAGTTACCCATCCCCTAACCCCCAACCCCACAGCAAGTAGCCATTCATATGTATTTCCGGAGCAACTTGCACACAATTGTTAAAGCCAGGTTGGGCAATAAGTTCCCTGTATGCCCAATATCGTGGCTGTGCTCTAATTACTGATTGTAGCTCCTAATGACGGAGGGACAGACACAGAGGCAGTCATTGCTGCAAGTCCTCCCCATGCCACATGGATCAACATACGGGGGATTTAAAGAACCAGAACATTTTGTCCCTCCCAAAGTTTTTTCTTTTGGGGAGTTTGTATTTAAGGACTAGGACATTTAAAAACAACTGTGAAAATGGAGGATTTAGAAAGTCAAGGCACAGGTCCAAGGAAGGGCACAGGCTCAGAAAAAAACCAAAAAAACTGAGTTCTTTAAACCTAAGTTTAAACATCAGGTTAATTCCCCAGCACAGAGACAGCCTAAAATAAGAAGAAAGAAGAAAGAAGAAAGGAGAAAGGAGGAGGGAGGAGGGAGGAAGAAAGGAGGAGGAGGAGGAGGAGGAGGAGGAGGAAAGGAAGGAAAGAAGGAAGGAAGGAAGGGGAAAGAAGAAAGAAGCAGCAGTAGCAGCAAACGCTGGGTAAGGGGAAGATATTCTTTCTGGAGTTATAATTCAGTTTTTTATCAGTTATCAATAAAAAACTCACAAAGAATACAAAGAATCAGGAAAGTACTGCCTATTTGAATAAAAAAATTAACAAACTATCTCTGACAAAGACCAGATGGCAGAATTACCAAAGATTTAAAACTATTATAAAGAAGTCCTAAAGGAAGGAGGAGAAAAAATCAGGAGAACAAAGTATGAACAAACAGAAATATTAATAGATATAAAAACATAAAAAGAAACCAAAATAAATTCTTGACCAGGGAAGTACAATAACTGAAATGAAAACTTCATTAGAGGTGTGCATAAGCAGATTTGAGCAGGTAGTGGAAACACTGCAAACTTGAAGATAATTGAAACTATTGAGTTTGAGAAATGGAAAAAGAAAGGTAAAAGAAAAGTAAACAGCCTAAGAGAATCAAGCAGACCAATGTATGCATTGTGAGAGACCCCAGAAAGTAGAAAGATTATTTGGAGATAATGGCTCAACTCCCCAAATTTGATTAAAAGCATGTATATAAACATCCACAAAGCTTAACTTAACTCCAAGTAGGATGAAATAAAAAAGACCTCACCAAAGCGCACTGTAATCAAACTGTCTAAAGAGAAAGACAAAGCATATTCAAAACAGCAAGAGAAGCAACTCATCATATACAAGTTTTCTTCAACAAAAGTATCAGCAGCTTTCTCATCAGAAATCTTGATGGCCAGAATGCAGTAAGCCATTACATTCCAATTGCTGAAAAAAAAAAAAAATAGCAACGAAGAAGGCTTTGTCCAACAAAACTGCCTTTCAAAAGTGAGGAAGAAATTAAGACATTCACAAATAAAAAAGAGCCAAGGGAGTTGGTTCCCACTAGACTTGCCCTTAAAGAAATGGTTAAGGGAGTCCATCAGATAGAAATAAAAAACACTAGAGAGTAACACAAAACCATATGAAGAAATAAAGATCCTGTAATAGTAAACACTTAGACAATTATAAAAGCTAGCATTATTGTAACTTTAGTTTATAACTCCACTTTTTATTTGTACATGACTCAGGAGACTAATGCATGAAAACCCCCATTACTAGTCGATGTTTCTGGACATACAATGTGTAAAGATTTAATTTTGTGACATCAATAAATGAAATAAGGTGGGGAAGTAGCTATATACAAGTAGTGCTTTTTATAGTACTATGTATGTGTATGCTATTGAAGATAAGCTAGTATAAATTTGTTAGAATGTTATAAATTTAGGTTGTTAAATGTAATTCCCATAAGTAACCAAAAAGAGCATTATCTGTAGAATAAACACAAAAGGAAATGAAAAGGGAATTAAAACACAGTACTACAAAAAATCAATTAAACATAAAAGATAACAGTAAGGAGAAAAATGAGGGCCAAAAAAAAAAACAAAAACTATCAGGCATATAGAAAACAAATAGCAAACCAAAAAAAGTAAGTACCTGGTTATCACTAATTACTTTACATGTAAATGAATTAAATAATTCCATCAGAAGACAGAGATTAGCAGAATGGATTTTTAAAAATGATCCAACTATGTGCTATCCGTAAGTGATTCACTTTAGATCCAAAGACGTAAACAGGTTTAAAGTTAAAGGATGAAAAAAGATATTTCATACAAATCATAACCTAAAAAAGCAGGGGTGTTTATATCAGACCAGACTTTAAATCAAAAAAAGATTACAAGAGATAAAAAAAGGACATTATATACTAATAAAAGAGTCAATACAGCAAGAAGATATATCAATTATTTATACCTTATAACTGACCATCAAAATATATAAACAAAAATTGACAGATTTGAAGGAAGAAATAGTGTTTGGAGACTTGATACTCTTGGCCAGGTGGGATTTATTTCTGGAATGCAAGGATAGTTCAACATATGAAAATTGATCAATGTAATATACCACATTAACATAATGAGGGAAAAATAAAAGAAAATCATTCCAACCAATACAGAAAAAGCATTTGATAAGGTTCAACATTCTTTCATAATAAAAATGCTCAACACAGTAGAAATAGAAGAAAACTACTTCCACACATGAACAACCCACAGCTCAATGGTGAAAAACTGAAATCTTTCCTTCTAAGACCTGGAACAAAGCAAAGATGCCTGTTTTGTCACTATACTCAGCATAGTAATAAAAGTTCTAATGAAAGCAGTTAGGCAAGAACATCAAATAATAGGCATAAAAATTGCAAAGAAAGAGGTAAAATTATCCTTGCTTGCTACAATCTTATATGTAGAAGAACCTACGGATTTCACAAAAAAATTGTTCAAACTAGTAAACTAATTCTGCAAAGGAACAGGATACAAAATGAATACTCAAATACCAGTTGCATTTATCTCTTTCTTTCTTTTTCTTTTCTTTTTTTCTTTTTTTTTGAGTCAGAGTCTTACTCTGACACCCAGGTTGGAGTGCAGTGGCACACTCATAGCTAGCACAGCCTCAACCTACTGGACTCAGGTGATCCTTCCACCTCAGCCTTCCAAGTAGCTGGGATTACAGGCGTGAGCCACTGCATCCAGCCAGTTGCATTTCTATACATTAATAATGAACATCCTGAAAAGGAAACTGAGAAAATAATTTCATTTACAATAGCATCCAAAAGAACCAAATATTTTGGAATACGTTTAAACAAGGAGATGAAAGACCTGTATAATTAAAACATTATTTGTGGGGGGCCAGCCCCCACGTGGAGATTCAGGGTGTCCCTGGAAAGGTGTGGTGGCGTCGGCGATTATTCCTGGGGAATAAAAGGATTAGACTCCTGTCTAGTGCAGGAGCCGATTCTGCAGGAGAGATAGACATAG
>CAUYQG010247883.1:0-13831 GCA_963574415.1 Tarsius wallacei
CGATCCTTCCGCCTCAGCCTTCCAAGTAGCTGGAACTACAGGCGCGCGCTACCACGCCCGACTAATTTTTTGATTTATTGTAGAGATGAGGTCTCGCCAAGTTTCCCAGGCGGGTCTCGAACCCGCGGGCTCAGGCAATCCACTCACCTCAGCCTCCCAAAGCGCGGGATTACAGGCTGAGCCACCGAGTCCAGCATGAGTATTATTTGTAAGAAAGGGAGGTTAAACTCAGATCCTTGGGAGTTGGACAGAAGGAATTAAAATGGTTTTGTTTTGAAAAGGAAATTCTAAGACTGGTGCCCCTCTAAGTTAACTACCTACACAGCCCTATGTTATCCTAAGTCATCTTTCTCTTCTGTCATCCACCAACAAATAAAATAAAACCAGAAATCCAAGCTTTTGTGTTCTTTGTGGACATTCACCCTTACTCCCACTCTTCTCACTCTCAACAAACACCTCACATTCCACTTCAAAGAAAATAGAAGCTGTCAGAAATATGTCTTCACACTTTGTTCTACCAAACCACAACCTTATCTGCACCTCCTCACGTGTTTTTCTCCTTGCCTCTGGCCACAGTAGGGGACTCTTTGCCTCCACCAGGACCACCTTCTATTACACCTGTCCTCACTTGCTATCTTGTTGAAGGACAGGACACATCAGTCCACAGGATTTATTCTAGGAGAGATTTTTCTATGCAAATAGGACTCAGTTTCTGATCTGCACTGAGGAAACACAATTTTTATAGGCAATGGAAGTTTCATTATGAGCTACCGGAATCTTGCAAACGGTCTAGATAGAGCATATGTTTTATAGGAACTGTGCAAGTCATTTTGTACTGCTGTCTCTGGCTTAAAAATAAACAGGATCTTATTTCACTGACAGGTTATCTAGGAACAGGAGGTGATTACTATTATTTTTATCTGGCAAGCAGAGAAAACTTGTATTTGTCCATCTGTATGTTTTCGGCTAATGCCTGTCTTGGTTGCTAAGCTGGCTTTTTGGAAAAGTCCTCTGGATTAGAAATTGAGGACGTTCATTTCTTTCTCTTTCTTGTAGAACACAACTGTCCGTAGAAGGAACTCTTTTTGTAAAGGTCAGGACTGACCTCCCATCTTTTTGCTTTGGGGGCAATCACAGTTCCAAGTCTTTTTCCTTCACAATCTCCAAATACTGTCTTCTGATTCCTTACTTCCACCCCCCGATCCCTGCCACCTCTTTTCCTGATACTTCTCTCTGTCCTTGGAAGGTCCTCTTGTCTGTTACATGGATGTTTCTTAGGGCACAGTCCTAGGCTTTCTGCTATTCACTACTCTATAATACACCTGGACAGAAAACATTCACTCGAGGTTTCCACTGCTGGTTTCAGTGCTATCGATTCCCAAATCTATAACTCCAGTGCAAATCTTTCTCATGAGCCCTGCTTTAATGTCTGATAGGTGCCTTCAGTCCGCCTGTCCAGGTTGACTGAATCCTTCCCTCCACCATTACCTTTGTTCCCTATTCCCTCAGATGGCACCAGGATGGCTCAGCTGAAAAGCTTTCCTCTCACCTGCTCATCCAGACACCTCACCACTGACAACCACTTCTCCATGTAGGAATTTCATCTGGCACTTATTCTTTATGTTTGATTCTATCTATATCACTTACTCTCCGGCTCAGATTCAATTATCTTCCAGAGATAAGATAATATTTTATCATTTGTTAACTTTTAATGAATGATTCATGCACTGTAGACCAAAGCTTAAAATGAAGCAAGCACGTGACTAATCCTTAAAGGAAGTGAAGGATGAAGATGATACTAGGGATATTCCCTTTAGTAACATCCAATTGCCAAGTTTTCCTGTAGTGTTTTTATATTCACTGGTGTATTCCTTCCATGAACGCTAAACTCATCTCCGCTTTGCTGGGGGTGCAAAAACAAAAAGTGCCCTTTGCCTTGAAGCTGCTTACAGAGTAAAGGGATAGAGACACTACTGCCACTCACCAGGGATGTCTTTCACCACAGAGGTCCCAGAGCCAGGTCTCCACAGGGCACCACTCAGACCAGCAAGGTGTGGCAAACTTCCTGGAGGCTGTGAAATCTAAGACAGGGTTTGAATTAAATCATTTATTCACATCATTTTCCATCCAGTCGTTTATTTAAAAAGTTTTTAAATCAGTAACTTCTCAATTGCTCTTTTGTCATCTGATCAGACACTCAATCTTTAGCACAAAGAAAATCTCTGCTTTTATTTTTCAAAATTTGGAATCCCAGAGTCTGATACAGAAGGGAGATGATACAGGCCAGACCACATTTAAAAAAAAAAATCTTCCCTAGTTTACCTTCTTATTTTCAGGGAGCTGAACTGTCAGGCCAACTCATGCAGATGGAAAGGAAGATTAGGAGTCTCATTTCACAGGCTCACAGTCCGCCGGTACATTTCAGATACTGCTGCCTGTCATTGCAAGTACGCATTGCCCTCTTTACGAATAAATTGCAACTCAAGGGAGGGGAGTGCTCCCTCTGCTTTTCTGAGCACCACCGTGGTTCAAAAGCTACCTGGGCCACAGTGCGAGTAGGTCTCAGACAGAACAGCTCACCACCATCACCACCAATTGTCCAGGATGGGGCGAGTCAGCAAGGGCTTGATTGCAAGTCTCAAGCCTCAACCCCGCTTTGATTGCTGACACATAATGTCATGTAAATTGGTGAATAATCCAGCCTGAGCTTTTGTGCCTTCAGAAAGGTCAGCTTTTCCTGGTAAAGCCAAGTTCTACTTCCAGCTTCTTGCAACACTACTGGGAGACTGAATACACAAGTGAACAATGACCAGATCATGCCTAAAAAGTAGAACCTGCAGCAATCTGCCCAGGAAACCAACCCATTATCTATAGTAATCAGCTCAGGAAGCCAGCCTGCTGCGTCAGACGTGTAGGAAGTCAAACTTGTGTCTCTAGCAACAATCACAGAAGGCAAACAATAACTCCTGTAACAATTAGCCACAAATGGCCACAACTGATTGACTTTTTGTCTTTATAATAAGTTTTATTTACATTTTTTGATACACAATAATTGTACATATTTGGGGGTACATGTAATATTTTTATACATGCATACAATGTGTCATGATTAAAGCAGGGTATTTGGGTTATCTATCATCTCAAACATGTATCATTTCTTTGTACTGGGAACATTTCAAATCTTCTCTTCTAGCCCTATGGAAATATGCAATATTTCAGTATTCACTCTAGTTACCCTACTGAGCTATTGAATACTAGAATGTATTCCTTCCATCCAACTGTATATTTGTGCTCATTAATCAACCCCTCTTCATTCCCCCTACACCACCCGTACCCTTCCCAGCCTTTGATAATCACCATTCTCCTCTTTGTCTCCACTGCCTCAGCGTTTTAGCGCCCATATGTGGGTGAGAACATGCCATATTTGTCTTTCTGTGCCAGTTTATTTCACTTCACATAATGACCTTCGTCTATGTTCCTGCAGATGACAGATTTTTTTTTTTAACGACTGAATACAATACCACATTTTCCTTATCCATGCATTCGCTGACAGTCACTTAGGTTGATCCCATAACCTGGCTATTTTCTGCCTTTTTAATGATAGCCATTTTAACTGGGGTGTGATGATACTTTATTTTTCGTCTTTTTCTTCTGAGTTGGAGTCTCACTCTGTTGCCTAGGCTGGAGTGCAGTGGCCCAGCCTTGATGTGCTGGGGTTGGGTTATCCTTCCGCCTGGGCCTTTCAAGTAGCTGAAACTACAGGCGCGCACTAACACACCCAGCTAATTTTTTGATTTATGGTAGAGATGAGGTCTCACCACATTGCCCAGGCTGCTCTTGACCCTGCGAGCTTAGGCAGTCCTCTCGTCTCAGCCTCCCAAAGTGCTGGGATTACAGGTTTGAGACACCGTGTTTCTGTCTTTTTAATGATAGTCATTCTAACTGGGGTGAGATGATACCTCATTGTGGTTTTGATTTGCATTTCCCTGATGATTAGTCACGTTGAACCTTTTTTCATATACAACAGGGGAACCCCCCCAAATGACCTTTTGAAGGGTGGGCCCCTCGTAGTATACTTGGAATTTGTTCCTCCAGGTCAAATGGCTAACCAAAGTTTTTATCTGTAAGTTTTGAGCAGGTTGTGTCATGATTTGCAGAAGAAACGTCCCAAGTGTGACAAATGCAATCCACCATGACAACGCACTTGCCTACACTGTATTGAATGTTCAGGAGTTTTTGACCAAAAATGACGTGGCTCTTTGTGCCTCAGCCTGTTGCAGGAAAAATAGAGAGACCGTGACACCGAGGCTGTTAGAGGAAGTGGCACTTTATTTACGCCGGTTAGCACAGCGGGCTCAAGAGAACAAGCGTCCAAACAGAGCACCCCAGGACCGGAGAACTGGGGTCTTATACCCTTGTTTAGGTGTGGGAGGGGGTCGTGTTGAGTGATTACATATCTCCTTTAGAATCTTACAAGGTTGTATTTAGCAAAAATCCGATTTTTCAAAGAACAAATGGTTTATCGGGAACTGCCTGGTTGTAAACCGTCAACTCAGAAGAGGGGTTTTTGATAAGTCTGTGAATTAGTTACTTCTTTTGCATTTCCATTGAATAGCCAGGCTTCGGCCATTTGGCTTTTTCTAAATAAAAACCTGCCTGGCACAGGCGGCGAGTCTTTTGAAGTTGCAACCTGCCTTTCAAAGTGAAATACCTCTGCTAACAACCCCCATCATGTCGCTGGGCTAGTGGGAGACATTTTAGTCAGCCCAGTTGAGACTAATTGCTGCATGTGTCTCTGCGTTTATTCACTCAATCATACAAGAAATATATCTGAGCATATGCTGCATCCTGCCACAACTCTATTAGACAACAATTTTCCAGATATTACAGGGCAGTAAGAATTGATAAAAGCAGACAATTTGGCATGGTGAATCTTACTTTTCCCTAACTTCAACAAAATTTTATGGCAATCCAGCCCCAGTATAAGTGTGTCAAGTTGAAAGCAAATTATCATGTAATTTAGCAAAATATTTTTCAACATTCTTGAAGACTTTTTTCATTACTTCCTGGTCAAGTTCGTTTATATGACCAACATCTTTAGGTTCATTAAATTACTTTCTAGTCAATGGCAGCTATTAAAAATACAAGCAAGGACATATTCAATGGCATAATGACACAGAGATCCACTAATGTCTTTCCATATTGTCACAGCCCCTAGAGAAAGGCATGGCAAGGGCACAAATGCTCCTGCACATTCCTGAACAATATTCCTAAGAGCTAATAAAAGGCGTGCTTCCCCTTATCTCCTATGTACTCCCAGTAAGTAGCTTCAGGAGATTTTTGACTTTCCTGTAGTCTACAACAATCAACTGAAAATTGCAGATCTACTTTCACTCCCTTTTTCTTAGTGGTGATAAGTTTGAATAATATAGTATCAATGTAATCTTAAGCCTTGTGATTTATATAACTTTTGTATCAGTGTAATCATAAGTCTTGTAATTTGTATAACTTTTGTGTAATGCATGATGTCTTAGGCCCTTTACTCAATGGCAAGCGTGATTACCACTTCTGCTGGGCCCTACTGATAAAAGCTCTGAGATACCTCTGATACCTTGCACCAGGAAGTCTGGACCTAAAAATGTCACTATTGACAAACGTGGCTGAAACTCAAGTTCTATACAATGCTCTGCTGGTCATGTGGCTAATGCATAGGTACTAATAACTGTGGACTTATAAAAGTGAACTGTAAAAGCCTGGGGGGTGAGCAGAACCATGTTAGAAAGACCTCGAGTCTGGCTCTGCTCCCCGGATTCGAACTCAGAAATAAACTTCTTTCTACCAGTTCCCTGCCCCTTTGATGTATTGGTATCAAGGGGAGGAGCCGAGTGTTATTCGAACCATATCAATAACCTTAACAAAGAGAAAAACTTCCTCTCTGTTATCAAGAGTCTTCCTTTAGATGATTTAAAAATTAAGAAACCACATGGCAAAGTACTAAAATTCCTTGGCCTTTAGCATTCTGTGAGTAAAAATGTTTAACTTTTTTTAAACTAATCCTTCTATGGATGACACATAAGTATATTCTAAATAGATATCCATGTAGACTAATATCTCAGGTAACTGAGGGCTTGGGCTTTATGGATTCCTTCAGTAGAATATGTCATTAGTGTTTCTGAATACTGCATAAGTTATTCTAAAACAATTCTTTCCACTCTGGTTTTGCTTTGACATTTTTTGCATCGTGAGATCATAAACTGGAGACCAGTATGTCTGGTTTGTTACGTACTGGAAGAAAACAAATAAATGAAACCTCCAAACACTTTGCACTTAGGCCTTAGAGAACACATTCCAGAAACTGCAGAATAAATATCCAGTCAAGGAGATGGACCAAATTAGGGAATGAGACATGTAAAGTTGTATCAGCATTGGACTTTCAGTTCCTTTTTCTTCACTTGTATGTTTCATAGATTCTTTATTGATATATTGACTCAAAATTATCCCAGAGTTTATAAGGTTTTAATCTCTGGTATAGATCCTGATGGGAGGAAACATACTAGTAAGTTATATCTGTGCTTTGAAGGATTTTATAGTCTTGTGTTGAGAAAAAGTGTATTAGCCGTAGAGGGTTGCCTGTTTTGGGGTCCTTGCATGACCGATACTCACCTAAAGCTTCAATTTCTTTGTTTTCCTCTTTCCATGTCCCTTTGAAATGAAGGAATTTTAAGTCTGGGACATAATTTACAAATCATTCTACTTCTTTGGATACTGGGATTCTTTAAAGCCACCAGGATTTATCAGTCATTGATCTAGAAAGGAGGAGGCTATGTAAATTATTCAGTGAATGAATTTCCCAGAGCTCTAATTTCTTCTCCTTTCCTCTCATAAATCATTTTATGGTTCATTAGGATCTTTACCAGAGGTTGACTTGGAAGGGAAGAAAAAAACAAAAACAAAATCACTGCTACTTCACAGCAGCTTGAGAAATCATGTAAATCAGAATGACTTTAGTAGTTAAAACCTCAAGCCAAATAAATGTTGCAATTTCAACTATCCTGGCTATTTCTATGCCTCAATCATAACTACTTTACTTGTAAAACTTGACTTTACCTACTATATCACTTTATGAGCATAACTAATTTTATTATTTCTTTTTTGTGTGTGTGTGTTGGAGTCTCACTCTGTCGCCCAGACTGGAGTGCAGTGGCCGCTCCCGGCCACCGCAGCCTCGACCTCCTAGGCTCCGGCGATCCTTCCGCCTCAGTCTTCCAAGTAGCTGGAACTACAGGTGTGCGCTACCATGCCCGGCTAATTTTTTGATTTATTGTAGATATGAGGTCTCGCCAAGTTGCCCAGGCGGGTCTCGAACCCACGGCCTCAGGCAATCCACTCACCTCAGCCTCCCAATGTGCGGGATTACAGGCTGAGCCACCGAGCCCGGCTGATTTTATTATTTCACTCCTGTGTTAGTCCATGTGACTTTCAAACTAGAGAATCACTACTGGCCCAGAGAAAGATATTTTTCTGTTATGTGTGTCCATATGCTAGCAATTATTATCAAATCTGATTGATTAAAAAACACTCAGAGCTGAACTGTGATCTAGGCATCAGAAAAATAACTACAATCAAGGCAAAGATTTGATCGATAAGGTCCCTTCCAAATCATCCCCAATAAATCTCTTATTCCTCTGATTCTCCTCCTTACCTATCAGCCACATTTTTTGGGACGCTGGGAGGGTCCCATCAAATATACCTTTATTAACCCCACAATGGCATAGTTCATTGAAAATAAAAGTCATCAGATATATTTTCACAGTCTTTTCTGTATATGCACTGGCTAATATGGAATGACTTATTCAGTGTCAAACAAAAAATAATGTTCAGACATTACCATTGAGTTTTATTTCAGTGATTATAAGAAAAAATTAATAGAGTCTATTGTTATTTAAAACAAACACTGACTGATGAAGCTACTTGTTTATGATAGACATAGTACTTAATGTCAATGTAAGATTTTAGATAAAATGAGGCAAAGAAATATTGAATGGTGTGGGACGGGAGAGAATTCCAGAAAAACATGACCGCTTGATACCTTATTGCTACAAATGCGATAGCTGACCTGAGTATTGAGAAATCTTACATGTCACAATTCTGATACTGCTTTTATCTGTGCTTAAACAAAAAAGAGCATTCTTATGTGAAGAAGATCTGTATTTGCTAAGGAGTACAACATAATAAAGAGGCTTGTGTAATTTTTCATTTTCTCTTCTTTCTGAACTCAGTATGAGAATATTCTCATAAGGACCAGTTCAGTCTTTAATGACCATCAGTATTGCCGTTACTAACAGAAATGCAATTTTCCTCTAAAAGGTAAGTTTCCACCAGCAAAACTATGGGATAGGGTGTCGAGTTGCTGAGAGATCTTTTTGCTCTAGCCTCAAGTTTTCTTTAGCTTTAGTGGGACAGCCTAATTTTTATTTTCCTTTAACACAAAGTGTTTAAATCATATAATTTGTATGTATTTTCAAGTTTAATATTCTGTTTTCAATTTTTTTCATACTAACTTACATAATGATGACATCAATGTAGTAATGGATCTACTTACCACTCTCAGATTCCAACGTTCAGTTACTAGTCTTTATCCTATTGTATCAGTCACAATTTTCACAATTAAAATAATTTATATTGAATGAATGTCTATTTTGTGCCTACCACCATTCTTTCATCTACAAAGGATCTTGCCCACCATCTAACAGAATCTCTCTTTAAATACAATCAATGGGAAATGTTTTTGGGAATTCACGCTGTATGGCACGTGCTTTATGGTACGTGCTGTGCTAAGGCATTTGCTTTCAAAACCCCTGCAAGCTGTGTGCTCATGTCCATATCAAACAGAGAAGAATCTGAGATTGGAGTGGAATGACCTATTCAAAGACACAGGAGCAAAGACACAAACACAGTCCTTTCCACAAAGTGGTGTCACCAGAACAATGATTGTCGGCACAACTAATATTCATTATTAGAATTTTCTGAGGTTATGCATACTTAATTGAAAAGTGATGTCGTGGATTTAAAAAAAAAGTGGACATTGGAGTCAGAAGACAGGTTGACTTCAGTTCATACTTCTAAGTATGCCTTAGACCTTTCATTTAATATTTGAGTCTCAATTTCCTCAGTTTATGAAATGGGTTAATAATACTATATGCCCCAGGGCAGTGTTCTGATAATTAAATAAGTTATATTAGGCATTGGAATGATTAACAATATAATACATACATGCTAACCTCTTTGTCTCCCTAACTGAAATATAAATATATTAATGATGAGTGGAACATGTAATTTCCCCTAGAACAGGGTTTTTCAATGAGTATATTAGGTGTGTGTGTGTGTGTGTGTAAAAAAAAATTATATAAGTAAATTACATGTAATTTGCTTACTTAATTATAAATTATACATAATGTACATTACTACACAGAATATAGCTATATAGTCTACATAATATAAATGATGCATTTTTAATATATATTTCTAATATATATTTTCAATATATTACCAATTTTAAAGTCAAATAATTTGCAGTTATAAAAGAAAAAGTTTTCTTTTTCTTGCTAACTCCAAGATTCTTTTTGCTTCGACGGAGAATCAGAGCAAATATTTTAAGCAGGTTATAAGGTTGGCTTTTGCAGGATAAAACCTGAGAACTATCTACTACAGAATTTCTATACACACAGGTCATAAGGATCACCCATAAATCACAAAAAAACAAAAATTCCTTTCCAGACAATATAACTAAATCTGGCATTTTCTCGAACGCCTTGCCTTTGCTGACTGCTCAGGCAAATAATACATTTAGTCTCTCAATCATAAGAAACTCAGTGTCTTCTAAATTAACTTAGACTCTCAGTCTCTCTTTGTCGACATAAATTCTCAGTTTATGGTAACATAAGTTATATTGGAGAATTAAAAATATATATAATATTAGTCATCTTTCCCTCCTCGTTTCTAGCCATGTAAGTTGTTTCCTGTCATAGCCAGTCTTTGAATCTGAGCTTCCTTCCTCATAAACTAATATTTACTCCTGGTTTTATCCTGCTATGAATCATAATGGTATGTTTGTAAACTCCTAAAGCTATTGTGAGCTTACATCAGAATTACGTCTTACAGTAAGACAGACAAAAGGGAAAGGAATTCTTAATTGAGGCAGTCCATATCTTCAGAAACAAATCAACCAAGGCCTTCTGTCCATAAATTTTTATGGATGCTTTCTGTTCTTTCTCAAATCAACCATTGCTATAACTTTCATAAATCACTTATTAATTTACTTTTTGTAAATGGTGTGTATTAGATTGCTAGGCTACATTACTGCAGCCTGAGTGGCTTAAACAACAGAAATTCATTTTCTCACAGTTTTGGAGGCTGGAAATTAAAGATCAAAGTGCTGTCAGGGTTGGTTCTTTCCAAGGGCATCCGTTCCAATCCTCTCTCCTTGGCTTGAAGGTGACCAATTTCTCCCTCTGTCTTCATGTCATCTTCTCCTTGTCCAGATTTCCTCTTCTCAAAAAGAGACCAGTCATCGTGGTCTAGGGCCCACTTGAATGACCTCGTTTTATCTTAATCACTTCTGTAAAGACTCTTTCCCCAGATACAATCACATTCAGTACTACTAGGTATTAGGAGTCAACACATGAATTTGGTCCTAACAGTTCAGGTCCTAACAACGGTTATACCTCTTATTCCCATGTCTGTAAGATGCTGCTGTGATGAAATGAAGTAATATCTAGGAAAGGGGTTGTTATAAAACCACCAAATAAGTACCAGAAAAATCATTAGGAATAAGTGATACTCCTGACACTTTTATTTCAGAAGTAATTTCTCTTGATAATTTTTATTGCAACTGTATTGAGGTATAATTTATACCCCATAAAATTCACCCTTTTAAAGTACAAATCAACTCATTTTTAGTAAATTCAGAGTTGTTCAGTCATATCCACAATCTAATTATAGTACATTTTCATCACTTCCAAAAGAAACCTCATACCTCATTAGCAATCACTACTCATTCTTCTCCCACTTCAACCCCAGCAACAATTAATCTAGTTCCTGTCTCTGTGAATTTGCCTATTCTGGACATTTTCTCTAAATGGAATATTGCAGTATGTGGTCTGTTTGGACTGACTTCTTTCCCCTAGCATAATGTTTTCAAGGTTCATCTGTGTCGATATATCAGTATTTCACTGATATTTATTGCCAAATAATATCTCATTGTATGGACAAAACGAATTTTGTCTTATCAAACTTGTTTAACGGTTCTGTTAGTTTTGTAGTGAGTTCTTTAGGTTTTACTGCATACAAGATTGTGACATCTGCAAGTGGAGAGTTTTCTTTCTTTCCAATCTGGATACCTTTTAATTTTATATTAATGTCTAAGTGCCCTGGCTAGACTCCAATAAAATGTTAAATTGAAGTGCTGAAAACAGACATCCTGGTTTTGTTCCTTATCTTAGAGTAAGAACATTCAACTACACCATTGAGTATGATATTTGATGTGAGATTCTCTTACATGCCATATATCAGGCTGAAGAAGTTTTTCTCTATGGCATATTTGTTGATGTTTTTAATCACAAAAGTGTATTACATTTTTTCAAATGCCTTTTTTGCATATGTTAAGAAACTTATGTTTCCTTGTCCTTTATTCTAATAATATAGTGTATTAAGTTGATTGACAATTAGACGTTAAGGTCACTTCATATTACTAGACAAATTCTATTTGACAATTATTTACCAGCCTTTTTATATATTACTGGAATTGCTTTGTTATTGTTTTGTTATGAATTTCTGTATCTGTATTCATAAGGAATATTGGTTTATATTCTCTTGATAATTTATACTTCAAATTCTATATAGATTCTTTTTCCCTGTGACAATGATAGATCAAAAAGATTTTATTTTCATTAGTGTGTAGCATTGTTTCAACCGAGCAAAATCTTATCCTTAGTACCTACATACTTAATTTTATCGAGCTTCATTTTATTGCACTTTGCAGATTTTCCTTGTTTTACACATTGAATGTTTGTGACAACTCCCTCAAGAAAGTCATTGGCACGTACTCACTTCATGTCTCTGGGTAACATTTTAGTAATTCTCATAATATTTATAATGTTTTTGCTATTATTAAATGTGTTGCAGTGTTCTGTGATTAGTGACTTTTGATATTACTATTGTGATTGTTTGGGGGTGCTACAAACCACACCCATATAAGGCAGGGAAATTAATTCATAAATGTTGTGTGTGTTGTGACTTCTCCACTGACCAGCCATTTCCCCACCTCTTTTCCTTGGGCCTCCCTATTCCCTGAGATAATATTGAAATCAGGCCAATTAATAGCCTTACAATGACCTCTGAGTGTACAAGTAAAAGGAAGACTCACACGTCTCTCCTTTTAAATCCAAAGCTTAAAACGCCGAAGCTTAGCGAGGAAGGCATGTTGAAGGCTGAAATAGGCCAAAAGCCCACCCTCTTGCACCAGTTAGCCAAGTTGTAAATGCAAAGGAAAAGTTCTTGGAGGAAATTAAAAAGGCCACTCCAGTAAACAAATAAGTGATCAGAAGGTGAAACTGTCTTATCGCTGATATGGAGAAAATCTTAGTGGTTTGGATAGATGCTCCAACCAGCCATGACATTCCTTAAGCCAAAGCCTAAACCAGAACAAGACCCTCTTCAATTCTATGAAAGCTGAGAAAGGTGAGGAAGCTGAAGAAGAAGAGTTTGAAGGCAACAGAGGTTGGTTTATGAGGTTTAAGGAAAGAAGCCACCTTCATAACACAAAAGTGCAGGTAGAGTAGCAAGTTATCTAGAAAAATCTAGCTAAGAAATTTGATGAAGGTGGCTATGACCAATAACAAATTTACAGTGTAGAGGGAATAGCCATCTGTTGGAAAAACATACCATATAGAACTTCCACAGCAGAGGAGATGTGAAGTCTTGGCTTCAAAGCATCAAAGGACAAGCTGACTCTTTTGTTAGAGACTAATGCTGCTGGTGACTTTAAATTGAAGCAAGTATCTGCATAATGAACGTTTGTATACCTAACCCTGAATTGTATCCCACATCTTTCACATAAAAAAATTTAAAGTTAAAAATTCAACAAATGAATACATTGAAGCCAGTGCTCATTTATCATTCCAAAAATCCTGGGTCCCTTAAGAATTATGCTAACTTCATGCTAATTATGCAAATTCACTTAAGAATTATGTGTTGAGAATTGTGCTCTGTAGATGGGAGGGTGAAGACTGAATGACAGTGTGTCTACTTGTAGTGCAGTTTACTGAATATTTTAAGCCCATTATTGAGATCGTCTCAGAATTTTTTTTTCAAAATATTACTGTTTGGTGATGATGTATCTGGCTACTCAAGAACTCTGATGAAGATGTACAAAAATATTAATGCTGTTTTCATGTCTGCTGACACGGTGTTCATTCCGCAGCCCACAAATCAAGAAATAAATTTGACTTCTAGTCTTATTGTTTAAGAAATATATTTTGTAGCCGGGCTCGGTGGCTCAGCCTGTAATCCCGCGCCTTTGGGAGGCTGAGGTGAGTGGATTGCCTGAGCCCGCGGGTTCGAGACCCTCCTGGGCAACATGGCGAGACCTCATCTCTACAATAAATCAAAAAATCAGCCGGGCATGGTAGCGCGTGCCTGTAATTCTGGCTACTTGGGAGGCTGAGGCGGAAGGATCGCCGGAGCCCAGCGGGTCGAGGCTGCGGTGGCCGGGAATGGCCAATGCACTCCAGTCTGGGTGACAGAGTGAGATTCCAACTCAAAAAAAAAAAGA
>CAUYQG010247884.1:0-39356 GCA_963574415.1 Tarsius wallacei
GCAATTAATGGCAGTAAATACCTGTCTGGGGATGGGGGGACACTTCTTACAAACAAGGGTGCCTGAATGAGACATATTTGTGTACCTAACCCTTAAATGTACCCCTCAATATCACAATAAAAAAAAATAAAAAATAAAAAAAAAAGAATGTCTAGGGTGGGGGAAAAAGCACCTGAGAGTCTGCTCCTGAAACATATTCTTTCTCTGACACATACCCATTAGTTGGGCTTAGTTGTGGAGAGTTTGCTTGCTTTATAACAAAATGTTGGTGCCATTACAAGAAAGTGGTTCATTCTGTCAGGTGTTTCTCAGTATAATTACTTCACAGATGACAAACGATTGATCGGACTATTAACGCAGCAGTTTATTTTCATCTTTTGATAGTGGCAATTCTACTGCATTATAAGAGCAATACAACTATTTTTTCCAAAGAGTAGTATTAGGGTTCGGGGAAAATACTTTTTTAACAAGTCTATATTGGCAGCTATTTATATATCTAATGTCATTCAAAAAGGTAAACCAAAATACTTTAAATGACCAGTGGAATTAATATATGAGAAACTATATTTGGTCACAAGGAGAGCTGAGTAAATGCACACGTCTAGTACCAAGCAACTCTACGTGCTCGTACCATTGATTATGGCCTTGCAGCATCAGTTTCAGTCTGAAGAATCACAACTCTCTACCAAGAATATGAGCTTTCTTTTCTTTCTAATGCAACTCATAAAAAGTCCATTATGTTTTAAATTCTTTCTTCTTTAGAGCATTCAAATTATGAAAAATTAAATTCTTCCTCATCAAAATTGCATTTCACCTTGTAGGTCACAGGAAAAACACAGAAAACAGAATTAAAATCACACAATGAACTTCATGAAAAATGACTAGAGGACCTCTCTTGGCTCATTGTCACAGAACCTCTTCTTTAGCAACTGAGTTTAGTGAAAACTGGGATCTAAATTTTATTTAAGTTCAAAAACAAGTTCTTTGAAGAAACACTTATTGGATGCTTATTATATGCCAAATATTTTATTTTTATTTTTTAATTTTATAATAGACATGAAAATGGAAGCTCAAAGTTGTCAAATAACTTCCCCAAGGACACACAACTTGAAAGTGAAGAAAATTGAATTAAAATGCAGGTCTAACGTCAAAGCATTTGTTCTTTCCACTACAGCATGCTGTCCCATAAACTCCTCCATTAGTTGTAGTCTAATGGGTTTCCCCAAAATTACTTAGCTTATATTTCCATTTTAATTTTGACAATATAACTTATTGTCCTTTCTTCCTCCATTCTCCTTCTCTAAATTTGTGCCTGATACAGTCATTTACCATCATAGAGTAAAGAAATGATTTTTAAAATACTCATGGAGCAACTATTCTGTGCCCAGCACTATGTTGGGAGATTAGGATAGAGATAGTCCTGACCCTGCAAATCAGGAAACCCCAGTAGGGGAAGGGGTGAAAGCAGAAACAAACTCATAATAATAATCATATACTGACCGGGTGCAGTGGCTCAAGCCTGTAATCCCAGCATTTTGAGAGGCCAAGGTGAGAGGATTGCCTGAGCCCAGGAGTTTGAGACCATCCTGGGCAACTTGGCGAGACCTCATCTCTACAATAAATAAAAAATTAGCTGGGCGTGATAGCATGCGCCTGTAGTTTTGGCTACTTGAAAGGCTGAGGCAGAAGGATCAACAGAGTCCAGCAGGTCAAGGCTGCAGTGACCATGAGAGTGCCATTGCACTCTAGCCTGGGCAACAGAGTGAGACTTTGACTCAAAAAAAAAATCATATACTAATTAACTTCTAATTAATGTACTAATTAACTTATATGTGTCAAACACTGTAATAAGTACTTTAAATATAAAACCACTTCTAATTCTAACGACATTCTTGTCAATATTCCCAACTTACCAATGAGGTAATCAAGGTCTAGGAAGTTAAATAACTTTCCCAAAGAAAACAATTTGTAAGACACAGAACTCATATTTAAAGTCATGTTCTTAATGGAATTTTAAATTAAAGTAATATTTTCCCAATTACATGAACACCCCCTCACCAATACACACACCAAAAAAACCTATTTCTTCCCATTTTAATATATAAAAAACTTCTTGTGGATAACGTTGATATTTTCAGATGTCTAGCTTAAATAATTGACTTATTAATATAGTAATGCATAGGTATAAAGGAAATCACCTATTTTACAAAATAATATATTAATGAGGAAATACGGCATTTCTTTTTCTATCACATTTTGGGAAGCAAATGCTATATTTTGATATTAGCATCTGGATGACACTGGATCCAGAGTTCGAGCATCTAATGCAGCTTCCTAAACACTTTGTGGTCGCTTTCACCAAAATTTCTTGAGCCGTAGCACCTTTTCATTCTATATATATTGCCATCACTGGTAACTAACTGTATCACAACACACCAGCACCAATTCTCATAACTGTAGGACCATTGTTTTATTCGAATTCACCCTGTAATTGAGTATTGGTTGATACATAGCAAAATATTGCTAATTTTTAATGCTCTTTAAAAGGCTTATTTACAGTTTCCACCATCTGCATTTATAAAATTTTGAACCCAGTAAATCCAAAGGAGGAGACTTGAAGAAGACACAATAACAGAAACTGTAGTCTCAAGATACAGTGAGTACACAGAAAAATTCATAGCCTTAATTACTGAAAAAGATAGGACTGAAAGAATATTATTAATTAATCATCCAACCAAAAACTGTGGGAAAAAGAACAAAAGTAAACCAAAAGAAAGCTACCTTTAAAACATTACATAGACATTCTGTGCCTTTATATTGTTTATAAAATAGTGACATAGACGAGCCCAGACATGAGAGACAGATTGCCTAGATTTGAGTTCCAACTCTGTCACTTACTTTTTATAACTTTATGAAATTTACTTAACTTCTCTATGCCTCGATTTTCTAATCTGTAAAATGTGGATAACAACATGATAATTTCTTTGTGAGAATAAAATGAGATAACACATTAACAGTACTTCACTGTCAGGCACATAATATTAACTAAGTATCATTATTTAAACAAATATTTATTAAATACCCAACACATGCCAGGCACTGTTCCAGGTACTGAAATAAAGCAGTGACTTACATTACCTCCCGGAGCTTACCAAGAAATTAATATATTTTAGAAGAAATAATATTACCTTCCTAAAACACTCACTGTCACATCTTTGTTTTCAAACCACTTATTTTAGGTAGATAATTATTTTTTTTCCTTGACCATGGTGCTAGTAAACTTTTAGTTCCTATTTCCCTGTATTCTGCTTTTTTATTGCCTCAAGTTAAAGGAAAACAAGGGAAGAACATTACAGTACTAGTTAACAAGATTTGATACATTGGTAAAACATTCATCTCCTAAATAACTGGATATCATATTTTAAATTTTGATATATGGTTTCCATGTATAAAAGAGTGTTCAATCTCTATACTTATTGAATACTTCACAAGTATTAGTGTAGTTTTTCAAAGTTTTATTCACGAGCAAGAGCTCAATTTTCTATTAATGGTAATGTGTGTGGTTCACGCTTTAAGTGAGCACTATTCGTGACATAATTATTCAAAGTAGAATTCAGTGAAGAAGTCCTCTATGGGGCTCCTGTGTGTCTAATATCATACATCACTGCTGTCCTCTTAAAGGAACAACTGTTCAATTCAGTTATCAACAGAGTCCTGATTCTGACAACAGATCAGCACAGGGGCTCTACTCCTTCTGCCTCAACATACTTCTTTTAATTAGTGTAAGTTGTAATTATTTCATCTCTAAAACTAAACAGCATAAGGAAGAAAAATAATGTAGTAGGTATTTTGAAATGTCATTTTAAAAATATATTTTGCCAATATGGATGCTTGGTGTGTTATTATGAAATGCTAAAATATTCTACTGAGGCTTTTTTTTTTTACCTATTTTATGATGTTCTTTTTCTGCAGAAGCAGCAGCAGCGCCATCTTATGGAAAAAATTGAATGAGAAATAATTATAGTGTTTTTTTAAAAAAATAAAAATCCTGAGGAAAAAAATAGATTATCTACAAGCATGCAGCAAAGAGCCAGCAAATAAATCTTAGTTGTTAATCATCACAGAATAAATGAACACAGAACAAATTTCTGACATAATCAGCAACTGCATAACGGCAGCAAACCTCTCTTCCACCAGCAAGATTGCGTGGGTATCTCATGGCACCATGGAATTTTTTAACATATAAAATATGCCCTGAAATTACACACAGGGAAAAAATATATATCTGGAACTAACTGAAAAAGATGAATTGGGATATCCTTTGCTATGAGAAAATGGGAAAAAATACAAAATAAATAAAATATTCATCTTGCCTATCATTGAAGAAACATATGACATCAAGCAAAATAAAGACACTCACAAGTGAAAATTACTGCAACAAACCATACAGAGTCAATAAATGGTGGAGCAGAGCTGCATCTGGGATAGTTTAATCCAGGGCACTAGTTATAAGGGGCAGTGAAATCATCCGTGAAAAAGTAAGGTTATGAAGAATAAAATGACAATTTCTGAGAGAGTTCTTGCCAACATAGCTAAACGAATACTTGGACTTAGGGGATAGGAGGAGAGCCTCCTGGAGAGGGCCAAAGGATGTGAAGCCCACCAAGCATAGTCTGTGTGATAGGCAGAATTCTAAGATGCCCATCCAAAATTTCTGGCCCCTAGTATACACTCATCTTCTCCAAGTTATTCAGTCAAACACTAATCTAGGCACTGCTGTGAAGGTTTTTCAGTGAATTGACTTTAAGATACAGAGAGCTCTGGGATGGGCCTGATTTAAATACATAAGCCCTTTAAGAAGAACACAGACTTTTCCTTGGCTGGTTTCAGAAGAGGAAATCAGTGATCTGAAGTCCCCTTGCTGGCTTGAGGATGGAAGGGGCCACAAGGCAAGGAATGTGGGTGGCCTCTGGAGCTGAGAAGTGGCCCCTGCTGACAGCTAGCAAGGGAATGGCGACCTCAGTCCTACACATGCAAAGAACTAAATTCTTCCAACAATAAAAAATGCACTGAGAAGTAGATTTTTCCCCAGAGTCTCCAAATAGAAACTCAGCCTCGATGACACCTTGATTTCAGCATATGATACCCTGTGATAGTCCGTGAGAACCTGGCTATGACATACTGGACTTCTAACACATAGAACTGCAAGCTAATAAATGGGTGTTGTTTTAAACCACTAAGTTTGCGACAATTTGTTATGTAGCAATAGAAAATTAATAGTCAGGTAAGAATAAATAGGCTTAAAATGGCTTTCTAAGTAAAGTAGTTCCTGTAACCATTCTGCTTTTGTGTTTGCTCAGGGGGTTATACAATCTGCCCTTTCCTCTCACAATGCTTAGTCTCGCTTTTAAATAAATACTTTGGGACACACTAAAAGATTAATGCTGTGTCGGGAGCCAAATTATTAACTTTCTCAGTGGGCCTACATCATTATCTCACACTCAGGTGCCTTCATGTTTGCCAGTAACCAGGGGCAAGAATCGAAATATTGAACTAGTATTACATGGACTCAGACCAATCATTCAGATGCCCAATCTATCAGAAAGACTGCTAGCTGGTTACCACAGTGGTGCTGGCTGAATATTCCTCCCGTCGAATGTAAACGTTCTCCTGGAGGGAAACAGGCAAAAACAAAGGATTGAAAGTGGTAGAAAATTTTCTTAGGAGGCAGGTAATAAGACAGTTTTGTAAAGCTCATTTTATCTATGTGTCATCTCTTCCTGGCTTCTTGCCAGATTTAAGTGAAAACAAATAACTTGAAACTAAATTATATGTGAATTTCAGATAAATGTTGAATATGTTTTAGAAAAGCGTGTTCCAAATATTTAATGGACCCGATGTAGACCATTTTACCCCAAGTCAATCACCAAACACTGCATAAGACATACTTAAATTGTAAAAAAAAAAAAAAAGAAAAGAAAAAGTTACTGTTTATCCGAAATTCACATTTAACCAAGCATCCTGTATCTTAGTGGGCCAACCTTATTCATTTTTGTCTTCATATTTGTTTTCACATTCCTTCCTACACAAGTCATTTTTACTTAAAATTGATTTAAGTTTCAAGTCTATGTCTCCCTCAAGGTATGTTACATTAACAATCCAAATCTCCACCATTGCTGCATTTGGGCACCGTAACTTTGCTGTTCAATTTCATAAAGAGTTATTAGGGTTTATTTCCCCACCCAATAACTTTGAGTTCAGTCATGTGACTTGCTTTGATCAATAGAACAGGACGGCCATGACAGTGTGCCATTTCCTAGCTTGAACATCAAGAAAGCTTCCGTGTGTTTCCACTTGTATATCTACATCACCTTGTCCCAGAAGGAGGATGATAGGCACATACAGCCACACCAGCTGAGCTCAATTTAGAGTCATTTACTTCCAGTCAATTACCAGACTCATGAGCAAAATAGATACATATCGATTTGTTGTTGGCCAGGGAGATTCTGTGGTAGTTTGTTACACAGTACTACTGTTATCATAGGTAACTCACACTTCCTTTCCTACTCACAGTTAAGGTGTTAAAGAGAAGTTCAATAACCACAATGCTGGCTGGTTTAAAAGACCACAAAAAGAAAGAATGAAAATCGGTCCCTGTACACGCACTAATAAATTATACTACTTCTTTGGCTCTCTCGGGTGCTTCAGGAGAATCCCAGTGAAAACACCAAGGGAAGAAAGGAAACTTATTGTGCCTTACACTAATTCTCCAAGAGTTATTGTCTTGTCATATCCCTATTTTATTTTGAACTGTTGTGTTGAGCTTTATTGAAAATTACAGCGTTGGTAGGAGGATTCGATAAAGCATTTGTAGCCTTACCTTTCCTTGTGTTCTAAGCTTTATTTTTTCTTTTCATTTTACCTGGAGTCTATCTGAATCAAGCACTTCTGATTTTATTATATCCACCTAAGGATTAGAGTTAATAACTTTATTAAAGGTCAATGAACCACAATTCGATTCTCCCATACTCAGATATCTTTTCCTGCATATGTGAAGGCTTTCACATACATAAACGCCCCCACAGCTTGATTTCTTTTCCAGTACACTTTTGTAGAATGTATGTAGTTGAGCATTTATTGATAATATGATTGATACTCTAGCAGATACCCAGTAAAACTCTATGCCACACAGCCTTTCAAATACAGATTGAGGTAATATCTTGTACTTGTTCATTTGGCTTCTGTGACAGAGTAGATAAACTGTGAATCTAACTGGATGGTTCAAAGACCGATAATGGAATATTGGTCTATGTATTTTTGGAGTGTCATCTCTCCGAGTTCATCTCAGTATCACCGCCAAAAGTATCCTGGAAGCTGGTGTATGCAGCATTCTATCAACTGGACATCTCTATTAACCAGCACTGCTTCTTTTTGCCAAGGTAATGACTGCAGCATAACTACAAGACCCTAAAATGTCTCCTGGCTTGTAATACTAAATTATATCCAGTGTCGTCTTTGTGCTACATGAATATTACTGAACTTCAGTGCTCATAACATTGGAAGATCACTCATGGTACATGCAGCAGAATTCAAGTTGCTTAATTAGAACAAGCTGATAGTTTTTTCGCCATGTAGGAAACACTTTACTCAGTCCACATTGTCTCAAAGAATCATTTCTATTTGCTTCCAGGAAGTAAAGATATATACTGCCTGTTAGGCAGTCCTCATAAGCACAAGTGCAGCTGGCACACCAGATATACATTAGAAATCTTAGGATGATTTTAAAGAAATGCTTTGCTCCTCAAGGTGTGAATCTGCAAGGCAGCAGTATTAGCAACACCTGGAGGTTGTTAGAAATGCAGAATCTCAGGCCCACCTTAGACCTGCTAAATCAGAATCTGTACTTTATCATGATCCCCAGGTGATTCCCATGAACATGAAAGTTCAAGAAGCACAGCTCAGCACTTGTTGCCGCTGGGCTATTATTCTAAGCAGTAAGATGCTCTCTAGGGTTTGAACCAGGCTCTTTAGATAAGCTGTCTAAATCTGAGAAGGCTGAAATTTCTTGACTAAATGGGTTTCCCATGGCCTGTGTCTCCAAGTTATAAATATTAAATAGGATCATACATTTGAAACCAATAAAGAACCTATAAAAATGCTAGCTGTTTCTACTTTTCAACAATTGTGCTCTCACCTTTTCACTCCTGGTGGAGTTTTCAAAAAGAATCATGATAGCCACATGATAGATATACAACCTCAAGAGGTAGAGTCTACTAGCTCCATTTTATGAGACAGAACTGAGACACAGATTCAAACTCAGTCATCTCCAGAGCTATTTTCTTAGGCCCTACCCAAATTGTTGCTCATTCTGATACACGAAGAAATCTTTTGTATGTAAGGCCAGATTATGCTTAGCCTATATTTGCTTCATCTTAAGAGTCATCTGACATATCCATGACAAAATAAAAATCTGAAGCCCCTCCTCCTAGAGATCTGATGCAATGGTCTGGGGTTGGACCTAGGAATACTCATTTTTAAGAGATGACACATTACAGAGTCATAAATAAAGACAAAATTATGGACTTTGCAGCAACTTGGAAAGATTTAGAGTCTACCATCCTCAGTGATCTATCATAGAAACAACTGAGTACCACATGTGCTCACTCATAAGGGGATGCTGAACCCCTATTATAATACCACACGAAAGGGATTGGCAGTAGCAAGACACTGCAGGAGGAGGGGGACACACAACAATAAGGGTGCATGATCCCATTCCAGGCAAAGTGAGGTCCAATGGGAACCCAAACTTCACCTGTACATAAACACTTATGTACCCAATCCTGACTTGTACCCCAGATCTTTAAAATAAAAATAAAAAAGAATTTCCCATCAGGTTGGAGAAATACTATTCCAAATTAATGTACCCTCTTCAGAATCAGCTGCTGCTGCAAGCTTGCAGCACTCATTAATATCGATACCATCTCCACACACACACACATTCTAAAAGCCCGGCTCACAAAGTGCAGAGCCCAGCTCTCATTTGGCTTGCGACAAAGCTTAATTACCTCTCATGTTCTTCCTGGTGGCACAGGCCAGGATACATCCACCTTCATCTTTTAAATGAGCTGGAGCCACCAAGACAGATCTGTCTTCCCTCGCACACATACTTGAAGTAGATGTGTTCACACTAATGACAGTTCTTTCCTGCTTTCTTTGTCATTGCCTCTGCCTCTTCCCCTGCCCCGGAATAAATCTAAATCAGCTGGCATGTCCAGCTTTATTCCTGGCATGTCCTTTGGTGCTCAGATCCCCAAACTATGTTTGTACTTAAGCAGGTACCAATCTCATTCCATAGACTTAGGGATTTCTATATCTGAACTAACATTATATTCTGAGTTCCCAGTCATTAGATAGAAATTGAAATGCCAGGCAATTCCTCAAAGTGGGTGGCCTGCACAGCATCAAGGTGTTGGAGTGGTTAGGATATTCTTGGATGCTTGCTTCCGCTGTGACATCTGCATTGCCATCCATTATTGTTGTAGTTTGTCCATGAAGGTCACTGTTTGAACCCCTTATGTTTGTGCCAACCACAAGGGCTCCTCAGATGCATCAGCTATCCACACCAGGTTCGAGTCACTGCCAGGAGCATGTAACATATTCTGCTGCTCCTGTCCTGCATTGAATGCCAAGAAACTTTGTGACAGGGTCTAAACCCACCATCCTTACCATACAGTCATGTCTCGTGCTTTCCTGTGTTTTTTCCAGGAAAGGGAAGAGATACGTATGAACTACAACTGTCCTCTGTTTAAGAATTTCAAAGACCTACTTGGGATTTTAGTGGAAAGTGGGTATCAGTACGATCTAAGGGCCCTTTCCTGGAAAACCCAAACCAAGCTTTTTTTTCCTATCCTTCTAACTCTCTCTACCTCATTTTGGGGACTTATCTAATCTTGAAGGGAGAAAATATTTACTCTATGACTTATTAATTTTTCCCAAATGATTGTTTATGCCCTAGGTTTTCACATTCCCCCTCAAACCTAAGCTTTTGGATCCCAAATATGAAGAACTGACTTCTGCATTTTGCTATGAACACAAAGTTAGTCATTTAACCTCACTGTTCAAACACGGGGAAGTGTAAGGACAGAAGGAAATGCACAAGAAAGACGCATAGATTGGCATTGCAAAAATATTATTCTGCTACACAATTCTTGTTGAAGTAGCATGGTACTGCACATCCAACCCATTCTACTACCGGCTACAGTGAAAGAAGCAGCAAGGACATGATATGGTTCATGGAAACTGCATTGTCAGAAAAAGGAAGCAGCATCCACAACTCCAAACTGACTCTGTACAAACTCAATATTTAACTTTGCCTTCTGAAAAAAATGGACAAAGCATCCCTCTCGATATCCTTAGTTAGGATTCTAACAAAGTAGAACTTCTCATTAGACCCAGATTGGAGAAGCACATACACATGGAACAGTGGAGGGAACCTGAAGAAAAGTGTTAACTCCCTATCTGCTTGTTGAATTGACCTTGGAAATAACAATAGTGTCTGTTGAGAATTTATTATGTGTCAGGCAGTCTATGAAGCCCTTTACAGTTATCATCTCCTTTTTCTCCTTACAACAATTCTATGATTGTCTTATTATTATCTTTACTTTTTCAGATGAGAACCATAACTAGTTGGTAGAAGTTGTGGGTCTCAAACACAAGTTTTTCTAAATTCCAAAATTAAATTCACAACCACCACATTTTATTGCAAGTGAAAGAGAAGCTGATGTTATATCCAGACTGTACTCTCACTGAATGAGTATTGAATCTCATTTGGTATCTCCATGAGAGCAAATTCTGGTTTTTTTAATCAAGTAGATAAGCACACCTGACATATTCAGAAAAGTATTATCACCTAACATACCACTTCCATAACCTGGAGAAGCCTATTCAATCTTGGAATTACATGTGGAAGGCTCCTTTTCCTTTTCAGAGCAATCGAATATTATATAGACTTCAGTATTCACAAAACATAGATTTCAGACTAAAACATATTGCAGTATAATCAACAGTCTCTAATTTAAATTGAAGTTGAATCTGAAGATATCTAACTTGTTTGAGGTACATCTTCCAAGTAAGTCTCAGGCCTGGAAATATAAAGTAAAATCCAGAAAAATGAACTTATGTAAACTGAATAAATGAAAGGCTAAAAAAAAATCAAGTTAAATATTAAATGTTTATGTTATATATCTGCTTATTTCATTTATGCTTAACTATACAGTTTTGTAAAATGTGAATGTATTATATTTAAACTCCTTAGCCATCATTTCATTCATAATATCTTGCCAGCTTCCCCTTCTATTGAACTCTTTTCCTTCCAAAAGCTAGCACTATTACATCACAATTAGCTATGTAAGGAGTTGAGTCCTGTAAGAATGAAGGGAGGTCTATAATCTGATTGCAGGCTCCTTTGTCTCTGGCTATAATCGTTGCTTTTGATAAAATGCTCCTTATGAGGATTAAATGCCTAACACTTTTGTAGCACATAAAGAAACACAACTTATGCTTAATTGGAAAAATATGAATTAATGTTTAAGCATCATCTAACCCAGCCCATGGGGCCAGTGCATTCTATAATGGCAGTGCTTCAACCCTGGACACAGCATGAGCTGCTTTCATTGCTCTATTTTCCTCCATTTCAACTTTACTTGCTGAGCAGAAAAGATCGCCATAAGAACACTTCATTTCCCCGTCCAAAATGAATTTATAATTGTAAAGCAGCTAGTTGCCTTGTGTTGTACTTAAAGTGCTTTGAGAACTTATGTTGCCCTAAAAAAAAAAATTAGCCCTTTTTTCCTCTTTTAATTTTTATTTAAAATTGGGGGGTAAAATTCAGGGCTAGGTATACAAAATATTCACCATGCAGATACCCATATCAATGAGGTGTGCCCCCACAAACGTATTTGGTTTCAGTCACCCAGCTTCTATCCTCTCTCCAACTTTCTTCCCCATGCTCTCTCCTCTTCTGATGATTTTCCCACTGGAGAAATGTAACAGTAGCATACTTAATTACTCAATACTCATTTCAAAGAAATTTTAGGGAAATTTAACCATCACTGAGATCCAAACGGAATAGCATCTTGCAGCTTAACAGGACCCAAGGAATTAACCCTCTTGATTATTTTATAGGTTTACAAATTTCCTCCAAGAGGAATATATTTTTTTCCTCCTGTTCACTGGTCTTAATCTCATCAGTTTCTTAAATGGGTTGAGAATTCTTTCTAAAAAGCCATTTTCCATCTTTCTTCTTCTCATTGCAAGGATAAACTGCTTACAATGTTACAGCTAGTTAGAGACATAGGGATTTCAAGATTGGATAACATAACCCTCTCATTTTACAAACAAGGGACTTGATATCCAAGAACGTCAAATGACTTTATCAAGGCAACTCAGCAAGCCACACCTCTTATTTTCTTCTTTCCCCCATTCAAATACTTGATCTGATTTTATTAATTCTAACATTTCATATCAAACTCCCAAATGACATATTGCACATACTTAATGAACATGTATAATTATCAGTTTAATGGGATTTAAACTCAATGAATTATGTACAAAATATCTGTTCACTTGAATCAACAATGCATTCTCATTGTGATAAACAACTTACAATGACTTGCATTAAGGTGAACATTTCTTGTTTAAAAATCCTTAGAGGCAAAGTGACTGCAATCTACAACACCAGCTTAGCTACAACTCCATATAGGCTGACAAACTACTACTCCTGGTTCTTAAAATGAAGTGTCAGAATTAGTTCCTTGCCTCAGTCAATACCTATTTTCTCAGTTCCATAGCAATTTCATAAAAACATGGGATATTCGTATGGTTTATAGGTTACACTGAGGAAAAGTGAAAAATATTATTTTTTCCAAAAATATAGCCCTTCAGAGGCTAGCAATTGAAGGGCACTATGTGTGGAAATGGCTGCTGAAAGGGGCTTGAACTATAGTTGGTTGGAAATGCAATGCTTTGGCCAAAAGTTGAAAAACTGCTGGCTGTTTTAACCTCTATGTCATGTGGAAGTAGTCTGGCTCCAACTGCAGATCATTTAAAACTATAAAAACTTCTTCTTCAATAATACCAGCAAGGCTCATTAGCTCCTCCAAAAGTCTCAACTATTCCATTTTCTCCGCACAATATTTCAAACTGGAGAGCTGAACAGATATTATTTTAAGAAATGAAAGTACTTCTTTGCCTTAGAAGATTATTAAATATGATGGCATACTCAAGAATTCAATAGCTACTCTAATGCATTTTAAAGGGGAAAAAAACAAGATGATGTGTTCATTTATTTTTAACTATTTATTAAGTATCTATTATATGCCAGATTCTCTTCTTAGTGTTGGGGAACCATTTATAGTGGTAAACTAGATGAAGTTCTTGTCTTCATTTGAATCCACTTGCTTCGCAATTTGACAAAGAACCCCCCTTCCCTCACAATTTCAAGCAGAAGAACCTGTTATAAAAGTAGCCTCAATCAATAATCATTGTATGGGAACACACCATGTTGTCATTCGAATATGTAATATAGATCCCAATCTCCACATTAATATAGTCACTGATCCTTCTCCTTTGACTGTAAATTTGGCTGACAATTAGCTTCTCCTTATTTGGAATTCGAAAGCGCAATTGCCCCTACAGAGCTCATTAGGACTCTTGCTCAAGTTACATGCATTCTGGTTCATAGTTGGCATATTTTCTAACATTACAAGTATGCCTTATTAAGCAGAATCTTGCTGAATGAGGCAGACACCCATTCTCGCCTTCATTTTTATAACAGAAAAGAGAAGATGCTATTGAATTCCAGAAATATAGGCTTTAAGCAGTCTATGAAAGTGAAAAACCAGTCTTAAAAAGTGACCATAATTTCTGACTTTTATAGCAAGTACACTATGAAATACTTGGAAAGTTTTCTTCATCAACATTAGACATCTAAATCAACTGTGTTCATGAAAATCTAATTATGCAATGTATTTTATAAACATGAATATCGGTTTATTGTTTAATAAAAATAAATAATTTACATGAAATTAGAGTCAGGCAAAATTAATCTATGGTGATAAAAATCAGAAGAGTGGCTGCCTATGGCTTGTAGGGGTGGACTAAAAGCAGGCATAAGGGAACTTTCAGGGGCGATGTAAATGTTTTATAACTTGATTGGAGTGTTGGAAAATGGTTGCATACATTTGTCAAAACTCATTTAATAGTTCAATTAAGACCTGTGTATTTTGCTGTATATAAATTATATCTCAATTTTTTAAAACAAAATAAGTAGAAAAAACTAAATATATGAGGGGAAATTATAACCAAAATAACTCTATAAATTCAGATGTTCAGGAAAGATTCAGAAATAGTTTCCAGGAGAATTAGCAGCCAATAATAGATTTGAAGAATGATGTGAATTAGTTAGGGAATGAAGGAGAAAGGAAAAGGCTATCCCAGGTGTTGATGGAGGAACAGACATAAAGGTGTGGCTCAGGTTAGGAATGATAAAAGAGGCTGAAAGTTACATAAGATCCAAGTCATGGAGGGTTTTAATGTCCTACTAAAGAATTTATATTTTATCCTAAGAAATATTTGGAGAGGGCTTTGAGTATTTTAAACCAGAGAATGATACACACACACACACAATTTGCAGCAATGTGAATAATGGACTAAAAGAGATCAGAAGGTCTATAACTCCTTTGGTAGGCTATTTCCTAATCCAGGTGAGAAACTGAGAGCCTCAACTAAAGCAAGAGCAACAGGCATAAAGACCATGGAGACAGTGGACAGATTTAGAAGTCATTATTAAGGAAAACATGTTGAGTAAATCTGGTGACCTATGGAGCAAAAAGTAAGAATTTAGGAGATATTAGGTATTTCTGGCTTGGGAAACTGTGGTAGATGATTGTGCTATATGGTAGAGAATGCAGGGCAAGTAGATAGGGAAAATAAGGAAGTTGAGCACTCACAGCCCACCATATTTTAAGCGAGTAAAAGACACCCAAGAAGAGCCATCCAATAGACTGTTGGATATATGTAGGGTGATTCTATTTACAGATTTGTCCAAGACAGTCCTTATTTATGATTGTTGACCCAGAAAAAATTATTAATACCACCTTTCATTCCCCCAAAATGTTCCAGGTTTGTCAATAAATTATAAAGTCACCCTGGTCATATGGGTCTGGACTTTAGGGCATATGTGTTCAATGTAGAGATAAGATTTTTGGTGTCATCCTTACATAAGTAGTAAGTAAAGCCAAGTTAAAAGATGACATCATGCACATGCAGGTTTTAATGGAACCTAGGAAATGTCAACACTAAGAGAAAGGTGGAAGAAGAGAGTCTCAACAAAAGGAAAATAGCAAAAAGTATCTAGAGAGGGGGAAAAATTAAAAGAGTATCATTCTGGAAACCATTGCACAATTTGTTTAAGTGATCCTCTTTAGAAGACTAAACTTCTCAAAAGGAGGAACACCTTTCACTGTACTTAAAGAGTGTCAGTGCCTACTGTATAACCTTATACATAGAAAGTACTTAGTAGAATTCTGATGATTAATTAGTGGAAAGATGCAATTTCTGTTCCCAATTGGCAAAAATTCTTATAGAAGCTGTCTTAGTACAGGCTGTTGTACAAAAAAAAAATAGCTTCAACTGGGTAGCTTAAATAACATAAGTGTATTCCTCACAGTTCTGCAGGCTGGGATCAAGGTGCCGGCTGATTCAGTTTCTGGTGAGGGCCCTATTCCTGATTTGCGGATGGATACCTTGCTGTATCCTCACATGGAGGGAAGATCATCTCTCTTGTGTCTGTTCTTATTAGAGCACTATTCCCATCAAGAGGGCTCAACCTTCATGACCTAATCACTTTCTGAAGACCCTACCTCCAAATACCACCACACTGAAGAAATTGTTGAAGAAATGTTGAAAGGCTTCAACATTTGAACTGAGGAGGAACACAAACATTCAGTCCATAGCAGAGAGCAAGTTTCAAAACCGTGAAATTCTTATTAAATAAATCTTTAGTGTCAAGAGCTGTAATACAGATCAATTCTCCTTCTGAAATAGAGTACACATTTATAGCTCTAACAACATTATATACTCTGTGTAATTCTTCTTTCTTCAAATGATATACAGGGATATGTGTCTTTGTCCATAATTCCCTCAAACACTGTCTTTTCTTTGTGTTTACTGCTCTGTATTATCCTTGAGTGTAGAGATTTCAGTTTTAAAAGTATTGCCCTTCCTACTGTTTACATGTGCCTCAGAACTAGCATTATTTTCCCCTATCGTTCTTACATTTTTCTACCATTTTTTACTCTATCTTGCCAAAAACAAAAACAGAAACAAAAATCTTCTACAAAAAAGGCGAATCTCTTGGCAAATTTAGCAGTTAACTGTTTGCTATTCATCAGTAAATATAGAACATAATTGGTCTAAAAAGGTGTTAAAAAGAATAGAATAGCTAACTAAAACTTTTTTTTCCAGAAAAATGAAAAGTCAAAGTTTTACTTGACCAGGTTTATTTATATAAATCTAAACATTCCCAAGAACAATAATTTACATAACTTCTAAGAGTTGAGAGCTATCATAATTCAGGTCATAAATTGGTATTCCACAATCTAAATCTCAAGTAACATTTATCTTAAAATCAACAGCTTATCTGTACTGATAGCATCCAAAAGAGGAAAAATAAACAAGAAAAAAAAAAAAAAAGGAAAGAGCAGACTCCCTATAGCCAACATGAGGCATAATGGGCATAGTTTCTGACAAATCTGTGGGGCTGAAACTAGCATACAGTAAATTCTCAAAAAATGTCAGTTTCCTTCCTTTTTAGAATAAATAAGAATACTTCTAAAAATAATAAGCAGAAGAATCTGATGGTTTACCAGGCTCATGTGGATGATCCAGAGTGAATAAGATGCCTGGTGTCATACTTGCAAGTGGTAAGCATTGGTCAGCCTGAGGCACTGAAGACAGAATCTACCCACATGCATTTGGCTGAATGACTATATAACACTATAATATGCATGTCCATCTCTGTTGCATCAATTTTGATTATCTTTATTGTAAAGTCTCTTTCTAGAGTCTTCTCTATGCTGGTATAACATATTTTGCTAGGTTCAATACAATATTATCTAACCCTGGCCCACTTCACATCCACATCACAGATTGAGTTTCAGCTTCTTGTTTTATGATAGCTTTCAGTAACCTTGTCACACAGGAGTGGTCAAAACAGAATGTAAAGCAGGAAAGGTATTTGAACTAGTAGCAACTTTGGACCTGTAGTAAATGTTAAACACCAACAGAAGAAATTTGGATTATATTTAATGGGTAACACTGAGTTACTTCTAGTTTTTAACCAGTGGCCTGATTATCTAAGTTTGGGGAAAGATAATCTGATGTCCTTCAAAATAGATCAGAAAAGAAAAATAAAGTAGGAAGAGCAACATAGATGATGACCTAATAATTCTGAAACTAGATTTTGAACAACATAATGCATAAATAATTTAATCTATTCTTTAGGCATACCTGGGTTTATTTTAATATAGTTATTGATATTTTCTCAGTAAGTCAGGCTGGTGTTTGCTTCAATTAGTATTAATAAAACTTTACAAAGGTAGTGGTAAAAACAGCGACAACACAGGTTTGTGATTTTGACACTCAACTTAGTGTAATCTTATTCAGCATAAATTAGTTTATACATGATATTTCTGCCTTAAATTCTGAAAAAAAATTAATTCAATGAAATTGCATAGCTCAGCTTCACTTTCAGTCTTCTGAGTAATTACTATAATTAGAATTGGCTAAAAGTTGCAAAGCTTTAACTTGTGAAGCAAGATATTTTGAGATATTGAGGGGCGTTTCCCCCATAAGTTTCCTTGAGCCCATTACTCTACTCTTTACCATTCAGCATCCTCAAGGGAAGGATGGATAGAGCCAGAAAGCTAACTGAGCTTCTGAAGGAAATGAAAATGAAAACAGATAAACAGTAGAGACAATAATTTTGAAAGCCATGGTTTTCGATCTCAAGAGCCATGAACTTCGGAGACACAAATCGTTTTGTTTTGATTTTTTTTATTATCGGGACTTGTCATATGTGTTAAGATCCAACAGTTTAGAGGGCTAAGATTTGAGTGGTAGAGAATCAAAAAATAAGGGAGGTACACAGGCAGATGAACATGGAAGGGAGAACTCACTGAGTCTTCTCATTCAATCATGTATTCATTCCACTAACTTCTCTTATGTTCCAGTCACTGATCTGGATGCTGGAAATACGACAATAATTAAAACAGGCACAAATAACTCAAAAAGAAAACATTCTAATTGATGCAAACAGACAAAATGAGATAACAGTAAACTATTTAGTGTGTTATGTGGCAACAAATGTGAAGTTAATAAATGGTAGTGCAGGAGTAGCTCAAAATTGTTTAAGACATAAAATAGACACCCAAAGGAATCTCGTATCAGAATGAGGAGAACACAGAGGACATAGCCATCATGATCAAGGGCTCTTATAGGAAATGTAGACTCCCAGCTGTAAATCCAAGCAAAAAGCTTGATGTCCAACAACCTAGTAGACTAAAGAACATTGGAGAGAGGTGAGCATGGACAGGAGTTTTCAAACCTGACGTTTCTCTTCCAATACCTGTGTAGCAGATCGATTGCAAAAACAGTTATAATATTTTATCCTTGCCTGTGTCCACATTCATTGCAATATGACTTTGTATCAACTCCCATTAAGAAGTGGAATCAATTTTCCCAACTCTTAAAACTGGTCTAGTCTTGTGACTTACTTTGGCAATAGAATGAAGCACAGTGGTGGTGTGCCTGATCTGAACCTGAGCCTCAAGGGATTGTGAATATTTCTATATGCTCTTTTGGAACCATGGCACTACCATATGCGTCATTCTGGGCTACCTTGTGGTAGGATGAAAGATCACTTGTAGGAGACCCCAGTTATCCCAGTGATAGCAAACTTAGACCAGATTATTGACAGATGACCACCAGATATGTTTGTAAACCCATGCAAATCAGCAAGGCTGCAGATACCTAAATGAATCCAGCTGAGACCATAAGAAACACCTAGTTTATAACTCATGAGTGATACTTCATGTTTATTAGTTTAAGCCACTGAATTCTGCAGTGGTTTGTTACACAGTGATAAATAACCGAGACAGCCAGAAAAATGTATAAATTCTGTATAAATTCTTCAAAACCGTATAATACCCCTGGGTAGAGGGATGAAGAGTAAGAAATTATATAATAAATTGTGTTTAAATCTTGAGTTGACCACATTTGAATCTGAAAGTAATTAAGATGCTTTTAATTAGTAGACATAGGGTTTTGTGAACTAATAAGTTCAATATGAAAGAAAGTCACACGCACATCTGAGATGCAATTTCAAATTGTAAACTGGTTATATTTCTGCTAAAAAAATTTCAGTCATACTAGTGAGGCAGATGATCCAGGTAAATCAGTGTTGTCATTAGGCAGCCATGTCCTTCAGAGACCATAGCACCTGATAAACTCCATGGTTTCTGAATCAAAAATTACTTCAAGAAATCTGTAACTCTTGTTTCCATAGCACATTATTTAATTATTTAAATGAGAATATTATTTCTGTCTATAATGGGTAGCTTCTGAAAAAAATGTGAAATTAACTCCAGGCTATAGCAAAGATCACGCAGCATGTAGTACCATCAACAGGACTACAGATTTCCTCATCCTCTGTCACTTATGTGACCTGGAGTAGGGATTGAAATTAAGCCCCACCCATGGTTGTTATTGCTTATACAAACAATATGTAAGTGCCTACTATCCTAGACCAATAACTTTGCTAAAAGGACAAAAACTGGACACCAGTTGAGGAAAGGGGAAAGATTGGGTTTCAGACAGTATCATCCAATGCTGGAAGTTAGAAATCAATAAATTAACAAGACTAGGTCCCAAATCAAGAATGATGGTTCAAAATACAAATCAAAGGAACAGCAGTTGAGAAAATTAGGAAGACCTTTCTCAATAATATTGAATCTCTTTTATTTGTTTATTTTTTTGAGAACATTCATGGCTACCATATTTCATGACTTTAAGAGTCAATTTTACATCTTGGTCTATGCACCTGACAACCCCTGTAGTTGTGATGTGTACAGCCCTGACTGCATGTGGATGAAACAAATACAGAACTGACCTTGGTAGTGTGTCATTCCAATAGAAAATGTGGACTGATCAAGGATTTAAGATGAATTATTTGTAGTTACTATGTGATGGGTACTTTACTCATGTTATGTCAATTGACTGTGCAATCATTAATGGTTATAATTATTATTAACTTATAATTATGATATAATAAATGATAATATGTAGCTATTCAAAACTCCAAAGTAGCATGGCGGAAATACATGTGCTTGCTGCTTGAAATGTGGTTGACCACAGACCAACAATATCAGCATCACCTGGAAACTTGTTAGAAATTCAGAATCTTGCCGGGCTCGGTGGCTCAGCCTGTAATCCCGCACCTTGGGAGGCTGAGGTTAGTGGATTGCCTGAGCCCGCGGGTTCGAGACCCACCTGGGCAACTTGGTGAGACTTCATCTCTACAAAAAATTAGCCGGGCGTGGTAGCGCATGCCTGTAATTCCAGCTACCCTGATGGCTTTGGGGGATGGATCGCCGGTGCCCAGCAGGTGGAGGGTGGGGTGGCCGGGAGCGGCCACTGCACTCCATTCTGGGTTACTGTGTGCTCCTCAAAATAAAAAGAAAAAAAAAAAAAAAAAGAAATTCAGAATCTTGCAGAGAAAAAGGAACGCTTTTACACTGCTGGTGGAAATGTAAACTAGTGTAACCTCTTTGGAAGACAGTGTGGTGATTTCTGAAAGAACTAGAAATTGACCTTCCATATGACCCAATTGGGAATATACCCAGAGGAACTCGAGTCATACTACCAAAAAGATACCAACTCAAAAAAAAAAAAAAAGAACATGAGATCAGAAAGTAAGCATGAACAAACCACTAACTCATTGTCTTGTTTTGTAACTTGTAGGGGAGAAATTATATTTACAAGGAAGCTCTGAGAACTCTTGTTTCCAGATCACAGTCTCTTAGCCTAGTGGAAAGGAAATCATTTTGCAATATATATGGAAGCATGCAAATATCGAAGGATAACATTTTTGGAGGATGAGATCAGAAGGCTTTTTTTTCTTCACAATATCCCTCCAATACTGCAGTAGTCATTGCACTCATAAATTAAATGCTTTACTCTATATCTAAAAACTACAATTGTTCACAGATCATAAGGCTCTGGAAAGCAGGGACTATATTTTAAATAGTTTTAGAGTATGGTATGTACATAAAGGAGAGTTTTTAAAATGCCACTTAAAATTGACTGAACAATATTATAAAAACCAAAAATCAGAAATGTCACTAAGATATAAAGCAACATTATAATAGTATTTACACCCGGAATATATCTGTATTCTGGTTGAGAATTTGGTTCAGAAAAGTCTGTGCAATTAATCATGCCTGTGTTTATGTATTCAACACTAAAATAGAAAAATTACCTATTGGAAGATTCCAATAGTGGCCCTTCCACATTTAATATGTGAAGAATGTGAACAGGACTTACAGCAAAGTAGTACAAATAATTAGAGAGTCAAAAATAGAACTTAGGAATAAAGGTTAAATGATGTGACATTATTTAAACCAAAGTAAAAGAAGGGCAGGAGGTGTTTTAATAACGATCTCCAAAACATGAAGGCATATTACAAAAGAAATGGGTCTCCATCTCTGGCATTTTCAGAACAAAAGGAAATATTGAAAGATAAGTAGACCTGCTATTTTCTGGTGGATTGCTGTGATACATTCTGTCACAAACTTAGAAAACACTGCTTTCAGATTGTAGAATGAATTTTTTTTAGTTATATAAAAACCACTATCAAAGATGACAGGTGCACTCCCCTATAGAGTTCCTTACCTTACCTTGTAGAATCATTGTTGCTACTAGGAGAGTAAACAAAACACCTTAGCAAACCACCGCCTATCACCACCACCACAACCACCAACCCACTTTTTATCCAGTCAAAATGTATTAAACCACAAGAGAAAGAAGAAGACAGACAAGTCACTGAGAAAGAATCGCAAGATCAATGTCTTGAATACCTAAAAGTTGAACACTGAGTTAGTGATTTTTAAAAATGGAATGTCGTTGAAGTTACATCAAATAGGGTTTAAATTCCATTTCAAATGTTTACTAACTGAATAATCTTTTACTCAATGTTGCTTTTAATATATATATGTATATATATGTATATATATGTGTGTGTGTATATATATATATATATATATATATATATATATATATACTGTAGATTTAGTGAGCACCTACTGTAGTGTTGATCACTATTCAGGCTCCCACAGAAATATCAGTGAACAAATCATAACAACCCATGTCTTTATAAGGCCTATTGTGTAGGGCCTTATATGCCATTATAAAAGTACTTTGGATTTTATTCTGAGAATATATATTTTTAATCCCCTTTCAAGAAAAATATTCTGAAAATATTTTAAACACAAGAGTGGCATTCTCTAAAAAACATTTGTAGGATATTACTCCAGATTCTATGTGAAGAATCAACTTCAGGAGGGCATTAATGGAGTAGACAAATTAGATAAAAGGCAATGCAATAATTCAGGCAAGAGATGATGGTGGTTTGGACCAGGATAATAGCAGTGGATGTGGGGAGAAATGGTTTGATTCTGTAAGTATGTTGGATGTAGAATCAATAAGATTTATTGATAAATTGGATGTGAGGCATGATAGAGAAATTAAATACAGTCCCAAAGTTTTGTACCAGAGCAACTAGAAAGAAATAATTGCCAATAACTGAGATGGACAAGACTGTGGGTTAAACAGACTAGGGGAGGAAGACAAGGCACTCAGTTTCAAAACAAATGTTTGAGATCCCTATTAGAACAACAAGGTGGAGATATCAAGAATACAATTAGATGAACTTCACATCTCTGAACTTTGTTCTATAAAATTGGGTAATAATAGCTATCTTTAAAAGATATGAGAATCTAGGCTGGGTTTGGTGGCTCACGCCTGTAATCCCAGCACTTTGGGAGGCTGAGGTAGGAGGATGGCTTGAGTCCCGTAGTTCAAGACCAGCCTAGACAACAAAGCGACACCTTGTCTCCACAATAAAAGTTTTTTAAAAAATTAGCTGGGCATGGTGGCACATGCCTGTAGTACCATTTATTCTGGAGGCTGAGGCGGAAGGATCACCTGAACCCAAGAGGTGGAGGTTGAGTAACCCATGATCGTGCCACTGCACTCCAGCCTGGGCAACAGAGTAAGACCCTGACAGAGAGAAAGAGAGAGAGAGAGAGGGAGGGAAGGAGGAGGGAGTGAGGGGGAGGGAGGGGGAAGGGAGAGGGAGAAAGAGAGATAAGGAAAAGAATCAGAGATGTAATGTGCCTGGCACATAGTAGGCAATCAATAGACTGAATGGTAACCACTATTATTATCCAGCAGAACTACATCAATGTCAGTAGAGGGGACTAAGATCAAGAAGGTATGACACTGTTCATTATGATCACAGTTATTTTGCAAAACAAACAACCATAAAATCTCAAAGACACTCAAATATAAACATTTGTTTAGCTGGCTATCAGCTGACATAAGCTGATCTAGGCTGGGCTTACTCATGTATCTGCCACTGGCCAGAAACTCAATTGATTTAGGCCAGTGTCAGCTGAGAGTGGCTCTGCTCCATGTGGCCATCCTCCTCCTCCTGGGACCAGTATATTTGTTCCACAGTGATAAGAGATGCTCAAGAGTGAAATACTGAATAGTTAAGAAAAATAACTTTGTTGTAATAATATATCACTTGGTTTAATACTAACTAAAGTAATTCCAGTAGGAATCAGCCTTAGGAATCCATACCTAAACTCCTTTGGTCAGCTCAGATCTCCCAATACTACACTATTGCCTCCTAGTGACAGGGATTCATCATAGAGGAACCTGCTCAAAAAACAATTTAAATTGCACATGACATGATAGGTCATCACAGATCTTCATGTCATTAGCAATCTGACCACATTATTGCAAGAGATACTGGATTAGCAGTGGAAGTTATTTTCCATTTTAAATACAGAGAAAAAATGCCTATCTCTTGCTGCTATAACAACACAAATGGTCAATCTTTTCTGAGTTACCGAAATATTGCTATCTGGTTGCTAGGATCCGGGTTCAATCTCAAAAGTGATCCATTAGCTTTCACTCTTTACTTTCTTTCTTACCCTTAGCCTGATTTCTTAAAAATCTGGGCTGATGATATATTATTGGGGTAGGGGGGACATTAAGAATTGGGCTATGTGTCTTCAATTAAATCATTTTTATAAGCTGATCTTTTGGTGTTTCACTGATGGAGTAAATGCACCAACTAGTACAAGTTAATACTAGGCTGTGAAATGTAAATGAACTTATCTGAGATACAAAAGGCTCCATTATCTATGTTTAGTCCTGCTTGTATTATGTATACATACATGTAGCATATAGATTTAAATATAGTTTATGAGGATGGAATTATGGTTTAATTATTAATTAAGCAATATGTAACAAGGAAACAGTTCTGACATTTATGAGAAAATTAAATTTCCAACATAGAAAGCATAAGACACAGTTGGGTGCATCCAATCCCCCAAGGATGTGATTATCTAATGATAAACCATGCTTTCTGCAGCTGCATGATTGCTGTTACAAAAAAAATGTTTATTATAAGTAAGATTGTGTTCTTTTTTGTATGGAGAATAGATGAAGTTGGTTGCACAGAATATCACACAGATGTTTCAACCAAATTGTGTATCTTCAATGGATTAATTCTTGCTATTTAAACTGGACTACATTTGAAAGCAGATATAGTTTATATGGGGAAAAAATGTAAATACTTCTCAAGCAAATTTCACATCACTGTAAAATAACAAACAGCTAGTAAAGGTACAGATGCAGGCAGTTTTGAGCTTTCCAGACTCATTTTGTATGTACATATACACAAAAGCTCATGAGAATAATACTGACTCAGGATGATTTGGGAAATTTTTCCATTAGTAGGACTAGTTTTGCTGTGGTTCTACCATCTGTGAGAAGACTTTCAGGAAATAAGCACAAGATCCTCATTTTTTTTTCCATTTTTTGTCTTTTTTTTTAACTTAATACAGATTAAATCTAACTTTTAAAAAATGATCCTGAAATCTTTATCTCAATCTTTGTAGCCCTACCATATGCTAAACAACTTATAAGACATGTACTACATTATCTCATTTCATCTTAAGCATAACCTTGAAAAGGTATTTTTGCCATTACTACAAACTAAGTTCCAGCTATGTAAAGCATCTTACCCATGATCACACAAGTAGAGAACAGAAACACTTGGATTTGAAACTAATATTGGTCAGATTTCCAAATTCACACTTCTTTTCATTATGTTATTATGCTGGATATTTTCTGCCTTCCCCATCCAAATCTACTTTCCACCCTTCATTCCATTTTTGGTCCATGGAACCTAATCTGTGTGGACTACATCGACACATCCTCTTCCTTCTTACTTGTTGGGTTTGGCCAAAGGGAGCTCCAGCAGGAGATTTGACAGTTATTGTCTGGAAGTCTTCTTATGTTATTCCTCCCTCTCCCTCTCCCCCTCTCCCTCTCCCCTTTCCCCTTCCCCTCCCCCCCTCCCTCCCCCTACCTCCTTAAATTCCAGTAATAGCTCCCCTACCTTGCTCATTTAGGCCATGATGGCAACACCTCCCTGACGTGACTAGCCCCAATTCACTGCACTTTCTCTGTTTCCTACTCCTATATAAAGATTTCCTTTATTATATCATCTTTAAATTATTTAATCTTAGTGTTTTTTCTGTTTCTTGCTTGCAGTCTGACATAACCATTTTTAATGTATTGGATAGTATTCTGCAAATTGTAGTTTGACTTTACTCTTTCAACAACAGTTCTTAAGTACAATTACCATGTTCCAGACACCACTAGGTAGTAGTGACACCTAGAGATGAAACACAGCCTTGTCTTCAGGAAGCTCATGAACAAGGACATCAACACATTTTTATAAATAGTATTATATAATCTTAGCTACTCAGGAGGCTGAGGCAGGAAGATCACTTGAGCCCAGGAGATCGAAGCTTCAGTGAGCTAGAATTGTACCACTGCACCCCAGTCTGAGCAACAGAGCAAGACCGTCTCCAAATAAAGTAATTGAATTTTAAAATAAATAGTATTATAGAGGAAGTTTCAGAAAATGGAGACTTAAACTAAACATGAGGCTCAGGGAAATCTTCCCAAGCAGGTGATGCCTGAGCAGAACCTTAAAAGGATGCACAGGAGTTGTTGGGAATGGCATGGGAGTTTCTGAAAGGGCATTTTAATCATAGGGCCCAGGTGCCAAAGGCACAGAGGCTTGAGAAAGCAAGGGATGGAGGTGGAGGGAGAGATTCTCAAGCATGGCAAGTCTTTCAACATGCCTGAAGCCTAGAGTGCAAATAGAGTTTGGCCAGGAGTAATCCTGGAGAAATAGACTAGTGGTTTCTAACAATGAAGGGCTTTCTAGCCTTCATTGTTCAAGTTCAATCTTGAAATATTACAGATATAGTAGGTATATCCCTGACTCTGTACTTTAGGAAAGTAATTCTGAAAACAAAAGAGGGTGTGGATTAGAAGGGGCAACTTATGAAGACTAGTTCAGAGGAAATTATAGAAGTGTAAGGCAAAAGATATTTGGGTTTGAAATGATTAAAAAAAAAAGTAGAGAAGAGGTAGACAGAAAATTTCCTCTTGGTGAATTGGCTTATATATATAATCTGTATACAGTGGAATTGGAGAAGGAGTCAAGGATGCCTCCCCGATTTCTGGTTTGTGCCAACAAGTGGAAATCACCTAAATATCAAGGTTTCTCAGCTGTGATACTATTGACATTTGGGGCCACATCATTCTTTGTCATGGTGAGGGTGTAGGGGAGTGTCCTATGCACTGTAGGATGTTTAAAAGCATTCCACAAGACACTAGTAGCACTCACCCCAACCCCAGTTGGGACAACAAAAAATGTCTCTGTTGCTCAGGCTGGGGTGCAGCGGTGCAATCATAGCTCACCGCAGCCCCGATCTCCTGGGCTCAAGTGATCCTCCTACCACAGCCTCGTGAGTAACTAAGATTATACAATTCATCTATAAAAATGTAGAAAGAAAAAATATTATTTTTCTGTCAAATGTTCCCCAGGGAAAGGAGGTAAAATCACCCCAACTGGAAGCACTGCTTAATGTGGTGGCATAAGGCTAAGATCTGACTTGTATAGCAAAACAATGAATGCTGCTTTAGACATAGAAAATTTGAATTTTTATGATAAAGGAGTTGTTTGTGCAAACCTTGACTGGAGATTTCTGTTTGAGGACATTGGTACATAGATAGTTGAAACTCTTGAAGAAATTGAGATTGCCTTGAGAATACATGGGTACCTATTTGATATATTTCAGTCAGGAAACTTATAGAGGCTATCTGAGAATAAAGCAACTATATACACTGGAAATAAATAGACTTCTGTTTTTTACCTCCCAGATTCTGTAACCTATTATAACAAGTGTAAATATACATAATAAATCAGCTTTTGGCTTATCTGTTGAGAAGTAGTTTATCAAGCAAATCCATGTATGTGATTATGTGGAACAGTTTCTACCTTCACTATCTTCAACCACCTTGGAACATGAAGGGAAACAGCATTTATTGCAAAATTATCTCTGTCTTGAACAGATAGTGTTAACATTGTCTATAGTCACTTGAGTGGATAGCAGCAGAGCAGGAACTAGATCTTAATGGTGTATGATTTTTTAAGTCAGGTACTTTCTTTTGTTAACACAATATGCATGTTTCTATACTTTATGAAGAGCCCAATAGCTCCTGTAATCTGCACTACCATCCTGATAATAATAGCTAATACCGTTGAGAACTCACTAGGTGCCAGAAACGCTAAGAATGTTATAGGCACTGTCTTATTTAATCTTCCCCAAAACCTTGGCCAGGAGTAATCCTGGATAAATAGACTAGTGGTTTTTAATGATGAAGGGCTTTCTAATAACGCTGTTATTAACCTCCTTTACAAAGAAGAATCGAAAGGTTCAGACAGGTGGTAGATACCACAGAGCTGGAACCGGAATGCTGGTCGGTGCCATTACAAGTCTACCTTTTAAACACCATTTCACACTTTCTCAGTGTCATATAACCTATATGTTGCAAATAAAATGTAAGGCATTATGCACTTGACTTAGTAAATTCTTAAATTCTTAAAATTACTGTTCAAAATTGTCAAAGTTTTCAGATAATTAATGCACAAGTGTACTCAGTACTGAGATTACAAACTGTGTGTCAAAAAGATCCTGCACTGTTTTAGTTCTTATATTATTCTAACTTATATTCCATTTAGTCATTGACGTGGTTGTCTTTCCCATTCAATTTTAAACTACTCAAGAGCAGAGACTATGTCTTTGTAATTCTTATAACACAAGGTTGTATTGATTGACACATGGTAGATGCCCCTAAACTGTTTCTTGATTGCTTAATTATAAATCAAGTAATGGATTAAGTTCTAAATGTCTGATGGCGAACTCATTCCTGCATATTGTAGTAATATCCCATTGTATTAAACTGTGCTTCTGGCTGTTTCTTTTAAACGGCAAATAAATCTGTTCAACTCTCACAAGGCAAAGATGGTCCCCTAAAATTTCATTATTTGATCTACTAAAATATTCCCTGTAGAAAGAAAAAATATTATTTTTCTTATTTCTTTTGAGACTGACTCTTTGTTAGATAATTTCCTTTAGGGGGAAAAAAACAGATTTAGGCAGATGTTTAGATTTGTTCCCGGTTTACATGGTTCAGAGAACAGAACAGCAAGTAGTGAGGCGTTTAAGCTTTGGTGCCAGAAAAATGTGAGTTCAAATACCACAATTGTCACTTAGACGTGTGATCTTGGGCAAATTGTTTATCCATACCAACTGAGTCTCAGGATATTTTTTCCCTCATATCTAAAATGGAGGTTTTAGCAACCTTATCAAAATGCTGTAAGAATCTAACAAAATAATGTATCCAAAGAATTTCCTACAGCCTGGAATTCATTCACATACATTTCTACTTCTGGGGACATTGATGAACCAGGTAGAAGATAGCCTCTGCCTTCATGGGGCTTACTTTATTGTAGAGGAAGGGGGATTATATATAACAAAGATACTGATTTAAAGAAAATAATAATTGCACACATGGTTAAAAAGGAAACAGACAAGCTATTGATTCTGAGAAAAATGAAAAGCCGTGGAAGTTTTAAAAGCAGAGACTAATTCAGATCTGATTTACATGATTAAAAGTTCTCTGTGGCTACTATGTGGGTCATGGATCAGAAGGAAGTAAAGATAAGAGGAAGAAAAGGAGTAAGAAAGGTATTGCAATAATCGAAGTGACAGATGATAATTGCTTGATATAGGTGAGTGCAGTAGGGACGGTGATGAATAGTTGGGACTAATGCATATTTTAGATGCTTGAGCATTTGGGTAGGTAGAGATAACATTTACTCTGATGGGTTAGAACAGTAGAATAACACATGCTAAAAAGTTAGATATGCAAAGTTTGAGTAGTCAGTGATACATACCAGCGGGAAAATTATATAGATAGTTGGATATATGGAAATTCAAGGGACAGGTCTGTGCTAGAGATATGTACTTGGAAATAATGAACATGGGAATTGTTGTAATGGGAATCCTGTCCTCTTTCCTCATATTTCCATACTTTAACTTCTGTTCCATTCCCCATGAGTTAACAATATTAAAAAAAAAAAAAAAAAAAAAAACTTGGACCCATACCCAGTTTCCCTCCTTCATTTCTTTCCAAGAGAGGAAAGATGGTTTTTATGATTGATGAAATTAGAATTCAAAAGTGGACACACATAGCTTAAATTCTTGCAATGCTTTGTCTCTTCGAATATGGCAATGTGAAGGACTTAAGTGTTTTGATACCCTTGGGTAAAGCCCAAGTCTACTTCAAGAAGGATGCCTGGTGATCTTTCACTGTGTTTGTCAGCAGTGCTTAAAGCTGACTGGGTAGGTATTTTTCTGACTTGCAAATTTATTCTCTCCCCCATTTCAGTGTTCAACTAGTAAGAAGCCTGATTCTAGCAAAGAACAAACCATGCTATCCATGATTACTTATTACCCTAAAGCAGTCATATTAAAGACCATTAGGATGTAATAAATTATAGTTTTGAGAAATAAAAGCCCAGGAAATAGGCAGATGTTGATTTTTTTCTTTTTTTAAAAAGAGGATCAGGTGAAAGAGAATGAGAAGCCAGAGAGAGTTAGAAGGCAAAGCAGGGGGGATTAATCTCCTATTAAAAGTTACTGAGCCGGGCTCGGTGGCTCAGCCTGTAATCCCTCGCTTGGGGAGGCTGAGGTGAGTGGATTGCCTGAGCCCGCGGGTTCGAGACCCGCCTGGGCAGGCGAGACCTCATCTCTACAATAAATCAAAAAATGAGCCAGGCGTGGTCGCGCGCGCCTGTAGTTCAGCTACTCGGAAGGCTGAGGCGGAAGGATCGCCGGAGCCCAGCAGGTCGAGGCTGCAGTGGCCGGGAGCGGCCACTGCACTCCAGTCTGGGCGACAGAGTGAGACTCCAACTCAAAAAAAAAAAAAAAAAAAGTTTCTGAGACATCAAATAAGATGGGGTTTCAGAGGTGTCCATTAGGAAACATGGAAGAAGAGGAAATTCCTTTTTGTATTCAGAAAGATACATATTTTAAAATTCAGTACAGATATTATATTAAATGATAAAAATGTTAGAAGTAATTCCTTTACTATGGATAAGAAATCAAGGTGGTAAATGTAGAGCTAATAGTATAAAACTAATTAAAAAATAGAAGAACAATGAACCATCACATTTACTTTTGTTTAAACGTTATTTAATCCATGAAATACAACACATGTGTTATTCCACTATGAAGAGATAATGCTTATATTACTAATATACTTAGGAAAAGCATTGACTGATAATAGCATTCACATGACGACATAATTAATAATGTACTATCCACAATGAAATATTATGCAACCATAAAAAGGACAAAATGATGTACTTTACAACAACTTAAATGGATTTAGAGTCTATAATTCTGAGTGAACTGTCACAGAAACAAAGAACTGAGTTCCACATGTTCTCACTCATAAGTGGACCCTGAGTATTTATCATAATACTTAAGAAAGGGATTGACAATAGCAGGACACTGTCAGGGGAGGAAGGGGGAGTACATAACATCAATAAGAGTACCTGATCTCAAACCAGGTGAAGTGAGGGCCATAGGGAGGCCAAACTTTACCTGTACGATGACCACTTGTATACCTAATCCTGAATTATATCCCATATCTTTAAAATAATATTTAAAAAAAATAATATACTATCTCATAGTAGGCTCTAACAAATCTTTCTGGGAGGAAAGAAGGCAGTCAGGAGTCAGAAGAGCCTGCAGTTTGTGCTAAACAAGACTTTTACGACTCTCCAATGGCACTAGAGCATTGACTTCCAGTTACTCTGTTCTTCCTGGAGGATCTCCATTGGCATTGATTATGCTGTGACTAAGCTAAAATAATTTATGGTATAAGACTCAAAAGCAGTGTGCCTACTGGAATTCAAATTCAGTTGTCTGGTAGCTATGAAGAGACATTGAAAATGATACTTTTAAGTGAAGAAGAATAATGTTTGCTGTTAACTTTCTTCTTAGTGTCAAGTAGTCACATATGGGTTCTTAACCAAACTAATGTCAGTTTGCTCCTCTTCAAAAACAATGATGTGGCCACAAGATTTTATACCAGAAAAAGTACTTTACACTGTAAATAAAAGAACATATTATCTGTTTTCTAGTGTTCTTCATGCACAGAGACGGCTCTTAAAGCCTTTTGAATCCCCTAAGACTTTTGGTTCTCATGAAAGCCGTGGGATTTCTATGTGGTTGTTGAAAATTATTTGTTGGGAAATATGATCACTAGTGAAGGGGGTTGAAGATTCAGTTAACACAGGTAATCAGAGCTTCAATCAATGTAGACACTAATTTTGCTATAAATTAACAAATTCCTTATTAGTGCTGTCTTAGAACTTTCTATGATCATGGAAATATTCTTTATCTGTGCTTCTCAATATGGTAGCCACTAGGTATATATGACTTCTTAGAATATAAAATGTGGGTAGCGCAACTGAGAAACTGAATTTTGACATTCATTTTAGTTTATTTAACCACAGTCATGTATTACTCCATGATGAGAAAAATGTTGTTCGGTGATTTCATCATTGTGCAAACATCACAGAGTATACTTACCCAAACCTAGAAGGTAGAGCCTACTACACACCCATATGGTATATAGCCTATGTCTCTTAGGCTACATGCCTGTACAACATGTTACTGTACCGAAAACTATAGACAACTGTAACAAAATAGTGTGTGTGTATCTAAACATAGAAAAGGCACAGTAAAAATACTATATTAGAATCTATGAGACAACTGTCATATATGTGGTCAGTTATTGACTGAAAGGCCATTATGCTGGTGCATGACTGTGATTACATGTGCCTAGTGGCTATGATACAGGATTACTCAGTTTTAGACTATTCAGCCCAATGATCTTGGTTTCTTTGGCTGTTGATGTGATACTTCCTTTATTTTCTCGGGTCATCTGACCTTAAATAGAGCAAATCTCAATTTCCTTTTCAGACAGGGAAAGACCTGAGCCTTAGCTTCCTTCTACAGGTGGGAACAAGATATGGAACAAAAAGAACACATAGCTTCCACTGCATAAAAAACTAAAATTCTTATCTGTAGATCCAATCCTTAATAAACTATCTAATTTCTCTTTGGAAATGTCTGCCTCTGTTTCCCTCTCCTCTACTGGAGGTTTTTAAAATTTGGAGCCAGTAGTAATCCCTGGTAGATGGTACTAAGGCTACAGTGGAAATAACATTGGTAGACATTAAACTTACGTGTTCTCATCCTAATTAATCCCAATCTTGAAGCTCTGAGTTCAAGAGCTAGGATAGAGTTTTTTTCACAGGGTAAAGAAAATTCCATTGCTATTCATGACCATGAAGTTTACCTTCCCACAATATAAGGATGCAATAAAGGTCATAAATGCAAATCCTACCTATTATGGGCTAAATTGTGCCACTCTGCAATTTTTTTAAAATTGAAGCTATAACCTCCAATACCTCAGGATGTGACTGTATTTGAGACAAGACCTTTAAAGAGATGGTTAGGTTAAAATAAGGCCATTAGGGAGGGTCCTATTTCAATCTAAATAGTGCTCCTGTAAGAAGAAATTTGGACCTACAGAGAGACAACAGGGGTATGCATGCACAGAGGAAAGAGCATGTGAAGATAAAGCAAGAAGGTAGCCATCTACTATGCAAAGAGAGAGGCCTCAGGAGAAATTAGTCCTACAGACACCTTGACCTTGGACTTACAGTCTCCAGGACTATAAGAAAAATGATTATCTGTTTTTAAAGTCACTCAGTCTGTGGCATTTTGTTATGGAAGCCCTAGAAAATGAATATACCGGTCTTTCAGGTCTTGAGGGAGAAGGAAATTGTGAGGGAGAAGGGAAAAAGAGAAAACAAGGGACGTCTCTTATTCACACCCACCTCAGTCTTTTCCCCAACCCAAAGCAAACTCAAAAAGAATGGGGAGACAGAGGGGCTTTAGAAACATCATGAGGAGTGGTTATCTATTCTAGGTATAAGATAAGATATGTGGGAAGCTTTAAACCTGTAAGAGAACCTCAGTTATTGCCTAGGCTCCACTCCTTTGATGGTGCATAGGGGAGAGAATGAGGTAGAAAGAAATATCAGGAGCTTGAATCAGCTGCACTGATTTTCCACTACTTCTCTGCATAACTCATGGGAGCCAGAAGAGATCATCTGCATTATCTCCTACCCCAAAACAGCAAGCCTCACAGCCAACATTCTAAGTGAGGGTTATCTTTCCTACCCAACAGGAAAACTATTATGACCTGGGATCCTTGCAGAGTGTCTCCTGTCCTTGAAGCTGTAGGATGTTATGGAGACAGAAAAGAGATTGGTTCAATATCTCCAAAATAATATCCTACCTCAAGCTATTAATAGAAAGAAAATATGTATCAAAGAATTCCAGGGAATTTATTAGTAGGGAAACAATGTATGCTGCTTAATTAAAATTTTTGGCTTCCATTGTTTAAACTATACTGAATGGGCAGAGCTGAGATTGTTTTAAATGCTAAAGGCATTAGCAAAATCATGAAAGACAGACCCCGGAAATTTCTTCAGAGATAAGCCCAGGCAAATATATAAAACTAGATCAAAAAAAAAAAAAACAACAAGAACAGTCATCTGAATCCAATGAGTGCCACCTATACATCATGAGAGGACCCTCTAATCCCAGCAAAAAGATGGCTATGAACCATAACTTGAATGACTGCTAATGAGAGACAAAGAGCCATTCAAGCAACATTTTGAATCCCACAGGTGGTTTCTCCAAAATAGTCTGAACTGGTCAAGGCCAGTCACAACCAGTAGAACCACTGTGTGCCAGGAAGGTGCCCTCAATCCAGTCACACTTCTTACCTCACAGTCCCCTAAGATACTGCAAGCACATTCTCATTTTTATTTGTTGTTGTTAGCCCCCATTTCCAGAATCAGATGGTGCTCACTCTGAAAGCCCTTGGCTAGTCCTTTCAAAGGTTGCTGCAGCCCAGCAATCAGTTCTGCCCATCTGAGGACCTTCCTCCCTCCAGCTTGCCTGGCACATGATAGGCACTAAGTAAATCTTAATTATTATCAACATCACCATTATCAGCACTATAGAAACTTTACTACTACTGCTAGTTATTACTACTACCATCATCACCACTTACGGATGAGGAAACTGAGTCACAGAAAAGTTAAATCACCTGCCTGAAGTTTCACACGAGAGAGAGAGAGAGAGAGAGAGAGAGATGCAAATCCAGAATTTCTGCCCATACACTGAGATCTGAGAGGCTTTACTCTTCATCATGGCTGTTCATTACACGGGGAAAAACTGCAAATCTTGTTCTAAATTCCTGACAGCCCAGGTTATGAAGGATTCATGAGCCCCAGGACCTGGTAGAGAAGAAACACTGGTTATTGGAAGAAGAAACTGACTCCTGTGTGAATCACAGCATTTTCTTGCATGGCGCCCACCAAACAGAATGATGGAGTGAGACAATCCTCAGAAGCCTAGCCATTAATCAGCTTTGAGCTTTTCAGGGGGTGCGATCATACACTCCATGGAGATGGTGACAGTCTGCCCAAGTCACTTAGTTCAACAAAATCAGTTATGTGGGGACCGGTATGGTGTCATCTTTTCCCACTGTTTGTGAAGCATCCCCTACATACGGGGTGCTGGAAGGTGCTTGGTACATAGACCCTGCTTTCCTGGAGCCGACACTGGGATGTGGACAGTGGCTGACAGACCAGGAAACAAAGTGGATCCCATCATTCAAGGAGTGAAAAACGCTATGCTGGGAACATATTCAGGAGAGGACTGTGATGTGTGGGGTCTTTGCTGTGGGGAGGGGACTACTACAAACAAGCTGGGCAGCGCAGGCCTGTCTGAGACTTGAAGGAGAGTCCTGAGTGTGGTGACAGTGCCTTTCATGTGAGCAGAAGCTTCCAGGCAGAGAGAGTAGCACGTTCAAGGACCTGGAGTCAGAGGAGCTTGGTATCCTGAGGCATACAGTGAATATATTTGGCGGGGAGGGTGGGGTGTGTTTACAAACTTTGAGAAATGTAAAATCAATTATTAGCCTGTGACATGGAAACAGGTGGTGGAATGGATTTGCCCACCTTGCCCTTAAGGCTCCAGAGGCTGACGAGAAAGCAGCAGGAGAACTTCAGCCTGTGGCCACAGTGACTACCAGACTGGGTTCTGACTTTGCTGGTGATCACTGGGGGACATCAGGAGGGTAACATCTGAGTCACAGCAGATGATGTCAAGCACTCAACAGGCACTTCACCTTATTCCTGAACACAGCCCCACTGCTGATTCTCACCCCGTCCCTGATCCTGATCTAGCCCTAAGAACCCAGTTAAAATATCAGGTATTCCTAAGGCCCAATGCCCATGTTTAGATCTTCTCTAACTTTACATTCTAAAAAGGTCTTGTTTTTAGCTGATTGTCAACAATTGTGTTGGCTAAAAGTATCCAATTTCTCTTATGGTTTTATTTTATTCGTTTTAATAGAGGACATTAGGAAATTCAAATATCTGAAACCCATTCTTAGAAACTGTAAGTGTAGAAAGCCCTTCCTGGTACCTCCTCAAACAACAAATAAATTCAAAGAAACCATGAATTGGCCATTTTAGGACGTTGGTTTTGCTTTTTATGTCACTTCTGACCTATAGATGATGGAGGCAGCTATAATTTGGTCCTCATATTTAAAAAGTGTTACTATTAACAATTGAAGCCACTTTATCAAATTATTTCCAAAGCAGTTGAATTTTACAGAAGATTAAGCATCTGGCAGGAGATTAATTAGATGCAATGTCTAGTGCATGACTTTTAAATATTGCTCACAATTCTGTGAGGGTAAATACAGGCTAAAATTTTCACTGTATTATTCTTCTCAAGGTCTCAGGGTTAAAAGCATACAAAATATAGTAGAAAATATGGGAAGTTGGCAAATTCCATGAAAAAGCTAGGTTCCTGTGTTCCCCTTCCTTTTTCTCAGTTCTGCATATATATCCTTTACGTTAAAGTATCCTTTCTCTATTTTGAAATAATTTCAAACTTAAAGAGTTGCAAGAATGAAACAACAATAACAAAAAAACCTGAATGGCCCTCAGTCAGATGCATCAATTACTATAATTCCTCCTCCTCATCTGAGGGAAGGTTGCAGACATAAGACCCCTATACCCATAAATGCTTCAGTGTGTATTTCCTGAGAGTAAGGACATATTATATAACTATAGTACAATTTTAAAATTCAGAAAAATTAATTATCACTAAAACACTAATATTTAATAATGAATCTACCTTCAAATTTTGTCATTTGTCCTAACAACCCCATTTCCACCCACCACCTATAAGTAAATAATTTTATTAATTTCTAGTTTCTTTTTCCTGGGTACATTTTTTTAAATGAGCAAATACTTGTATATTTTCTTATTTCCCCTTTTATTCTTATACAAAGTGTAGCATACAGCATACTATCCATGCTTGTTTTGCACTTCATTTTTCACCTTACCATAGAGGTTAGAAACCACTTTACATCTGCCTATAAAGATATGAAATGCTTTATTTTCCCACAACATTCCACTTTTGGAATAAATGTTACCAAAGGGAGCACTAAATAAGTTGCATATGAGGTCAGTAATTTTCTAGGACAAAGCTGCTTAAAATGACAGGTGAATAAGTATATGTCCTCCAACTATACCAGTCCTCAAGGAGATAGGTATAGAAATTGAAAATAAGTGTGCTTGCAAACTTTTCTTAACAATCTGGTAAAGTAATTTTATGTCTATCAAATCTAACAATTTAAAAATCTTGGATCACATTTTTTTATATAATTTGTTATGTCACTTTTCTAAAGATTAATTCTTATGAGATGTTACAAAAATATGTGTTCACGATGAATTTGAAATTTAAATTCCTCTTCTTTTGCCACTACTCAAGAGGAACTTCAGTGTGTCTGTTTTAAAAGTTTGAAATTACAAAGTCCTAAAGAAGTAAGCTTCACAGAAAGTAGTGAAAATATTGAATTAACTCAGCCAAGATAATATGGAAAATGCAAGCATTTAATTCAATTAAACAAAAAGCTACTGAACATATTCTACATATAAAAGATATCTATGTCGATTTTTAAAAGAAACTAGGAACAAGCAATGAAAACATATGGGTTTTAGAGTCAGAGAGGTAGTTTCAAATCCCGGCCTTAGGACTTCACCAGCTAAGAACTAATGCTTACCTTCTTTGATGTTTATATCCTTCTTCAGTAAAACAGAAAAAAAAAATCAAACCCACTTATTTGTGAAGATAAAACTAGAATTTAAGTTAGATATTAATATCTATAAATATTATTTGTTTGACATACACAGTTTTTCTGTTTTGTTTTATTTTCTTAAGTCTCTTTAGAAGGGGTATATCTTATTTAGCTTGGGCTAGCAGTCTTCAATGAATTATATCCTTCCTTCACTAGCATATATTATTTTTGATCTCCCATTTTAATTAATACATGGTACATACAAGCCTGAATATGAAGGTGCTTGGCCTCAGAGAGTGCCAAATCAAAGTTTGATTCTAAGTATGTATTTTTAAAAAACACACTAAGCCAAAAATCAAGTAGATAATTCATCTCCAGACAAATGAGCTGATCATGTTAGTTTTCCTTAATAATCCACTTTAGGAGTAACCTATACAACTATTAAATTAAAACTTGTGAGTTATCTAGTGATAAAGAAGAGACTATGGCGGGGGGAAAAGGGCATCCTAGAATAAGAGTCACTTTTGAAATTCTTATTACAGTTCCTCATCTGCTCATTTTTTATATAAATATAATGTCTTCGTTTCCTTGCCTCTTCAAAAAGTGCTTTTCTGGCATCCAAACTGATTTTAAGATTGAGTTTCCATTTTAAAAGCCTAAATTGGAAGTTAACACTGAAGCAAAGCACAAATAGAAACTAAGACTTGAAAGCTGCCTGGGAACCCTGTTGAACAGCTATTGAAGCAAGGTTGGCAAGGCAATTTGGTATGCTGCTCTTTTCCGGCAGTGTCTCACTGCTCGAGCTGCTGTCTTCAGCAGTTCTTTGTTGATGTCTAGTCCACAGTCAGTTTTTGTTCCCTTAAAAAAGCTAATTTAGGATTTTATTTTTGATAGCAATCTAGCTGCATAGTCTCCAATACCATACCTGCCTGCTGGTGTTTCAGAGAACTGGGAAGGGGCAAGAAATAAAAAGATATTGCCTTCAAGCCGGGCTCGGTGGCTCAGCCTGTAATCCCACGCCTTTGGGAGGCTGAGGTGAGTGGATTGCCTGAGCCTGCGGGTTCGAGACCCGCCTGGGCAAGCAAGACCTCATCTCTACAATAAAATCAAAAAATTAGCCAGGCGTGGTAGCGTGCGCCTGTAGTTCCAGCTACTGGGAAGGCTGAGGTGGAAGGATCGCCGGAGCCCAGCAGGTCGAGGCTGCGGTGGCCGGGAGCGGCCACTGCACTCCAGTCTGGGCAACAGAGTGAGACTCCAACTCAAAAAAA
>CAUYQG010247886.1:0-11203 GCA_963574415.1 Tarsius wallacei
CTGATAAGCAGAAAAGAATATTTAAAAGGCATCAAAAATTTTTCTTATGTTTATCATCAAAATCTAGATATAATCATCTTTAATATTCAGGAAAATGTCATTCCCAAAGTGTAAAAAAGAAATTATTGCTGGAATTTATTAAACAACCCAAATAAATCCAAAACATTGTTTTGGATACAAGTGGAATTAGAGATGTGACTTTTTTTTCTTAGGTAGGTATTTCTTTTTACTCTTGGTCTAAAAACAGTTATTGGTTAATCGGTATGTACTCTGTTTTAGGAATAAAATTATTGTAAAGATGAAAAGCAATCTTTACTTTAAATCTACTTTCCATAAAAGGAACTTGTTCTTCTAATGAGTTAATAGTTAATCTTTTTTTTTTTTTTTTTTTTGGAGTTGGAGTCTCACTCTGTCACCCAGACTGGAGTGCAGTGGCCGCTCCCGGCCACCGCAGCCTCGACCTGCTGGGATCCAGTGATCCTTCTGCCTCAGCCTTCCAAGTAGCTGGAACTACAGGCGCGTGCTACCACGTCCAGCTAATTTTTGATTTATTGTAGAGATGAAGTCTCACCAAGTTGCCCAGGCGGGTCACAAATATAGTTAATCTTTTAAACTAATTTTTAAAAGATTTAATTTAATTGGTAATAGGGGAAACATTTATATAGTTTAAAAATCGGAAGAAATAAAACATTTCAAATTCGTTTTCCATAACCTTCTACATAATCATCTTTATTAGTTTCTGGTTTAGAGAAAGCATCATTTCCAAAACATATTTCTAATCTATTTATATTCAAAATGGTCCAGTGTCATGCTCACTTTGGCGGGGCATATTCTAAAGTTGGGACAATACAGAGAAGACAATACATATCATCCTGGGCAAGGATGATATGCAGATTCGTGAAGTGTTCCATATTTTTAAAAATTAATAATTGGGCAACCCCTCTGGGTTCCCTCCCACTGTGGGAGCTTTTCTGTCCTCTCAATGAATCCTGCTTTAAAATAATAATAATAATAATATAATAATAATGACTGACAACTGTCTTCTGTGTTCAAAAAGGCAATAAAAAAGGGCCAAACAGCTGAACATTACTTTTCTGATAGGCTGCATCTCTACTGTTACTCTATTCGGGTCTTAGTTTTCTTCCCAGTCCATTAATCTAAGCATCTGCAAAAACCAATGTCATTTTCTTTCCTCTGATTAGGTTTCCACTCATTGCTGTTTCTACTTTAATTTAAAATATTTGGTTCTCTTCGACATTCTATCCCAAATGACTCCTTTTTTCTTTAAAAACATCTCTGGCTCATTCTTATATTCTTATTTCCCTAATTTTGTATTTTCTCCCCAGTGTCAGTTTCTGCTGTCCTGTGCTTAATGAAACTGTCCCAAACTTCCTTATCCCAGAATATACACCTCCTTATAACCCAGTACTCTCTATTCTTGCCCCTATTTTCTTTTTTTACCTGTTTAAATGGAAAGTGCCAAAACATGGAAGAATGACTTTTTGAACATCACTACGTTTAAAATATTAAAGTTGAAATATTAATTGAAGGAGAATATAACTGATGAAACATCTTGTCATGTATTGTCAGTTTTCTACACCACCTAGGTTTTATCTGTTTCTGTTGAAACAACCCTTCTTTAAAAGTCTCTGATTTTTTTGTTTATATGCATGTCCTATAAAACTCAAGGTTAGAAAAGAAGGGGATTAAAGGTAATAAAAAATCATTACTTCATGTAACAGATGAGGAAACAGATCTTGTCTCACAAAGTTATGTGAATGATTTACCCGTAGTCACACAGCTAGTGACCATCCAAGCCAAAACTGAGATTAAATCTCTAGATTTCTAGGTCACGTCTTGGCCTCATAGTCCAAGCACTTTTGACTACTACTGAATTTAGGAGTAAAATTTAATGAAAAACTTTAAAAGTGTCTTTTCTTACCTGACATGGTCAGAGAAGAGGAAACATCAATTATAGAGATAAGGGGTGAGGAGTTGATACTAGAGATTGTGTGAGTGGCTGAAGCCGAAGAGTGCATGTGTCCAGTAGGAAAGTCACTGGTCACACTGGTCACTGGTCACTTGCAATGATTCAAATGTATTTACAGACAACTGCATGGTAACCCCAAGATTCTACCAGGTGAGGGTGGGTTTGGTGGGGGAATGATGTCACCAAAAAGGCAGTTGAAAGGTATGAGATAGCCAATAGGGAGGTCAGATTCCCAACAAGCTGACAGGACTGGTTGGAAGGAGTTAGTAGAAACATTATAGCAGCACCCAAGTGGCTGAGCTCTGGGGAGTTAAAAATCTTGCAGGATAGACATGATAGTCCCACTTTCCTCCAGGCTGTTACATTAGAGAGATCATCTCAATGTTTCTTATAGGTGTTCATTAATATAGCAAATCATTTTTATATGTTTATGTTATTGTTTATATTATATACATATATACATATATGTTATGTATCCAGTTAATAACTTTCGGAAGAAGGAAAGGGACATCTAGGTTGAGCAATTATACTTAGTTACCCTGAAACCAGTGGATCTGATGAGTGAATTTACTGCTACTTTTAAGGACCAAAGGAAGGGATTTAGGAGCTCTTTTTGTAACTTAAAGAACAGGGTGAAATTCATTGAGTGCACCTCGTGGGAAATGATGTGTGGTCCTAGGTTTTTATAGTTCCTTCTTGAATTCCACTTTTCTTGGGCAGGATCAGACTGAGCCAATTTGAACTCAACTCTCTTCTGCTCTCCTTTCTTAGCCCTGATTTTAGGCATTGTTTCTGAGCTAGGCCTTGATCTTGTGCTCTTCCAATAATGTGCATTACTTTCTGTCAACTTCTAGAGCAACAGTCTTCTTTCCAATGTGCTTTAAACATCTTTTTCATGTTTAAGAAAGATGTACTCTGCCCACTAGAAGCAATGCTAGAGCGGCAGAAGACACAGGTGTCTGCAAACCTTTCCTCTTCTGGCCTTTGGCCACAATTCTTTGGCCAACAATTTTCTACCTCTGGCTCCCTGGGATATGCAGACACCTTACTATCCTTCTCTTTTATACTTGAGAGACATTCAGGATACTTTCTCTCTTCTCCCAAAAGAGAGTACAGTGTGGCAGTTACTGCAGCCTTCCCACCTTTGCAAACAGTCACTATAAAATCTTGGGTATCTAGGATTCTCTGTCTGTCATGTTTGGGTGGAAGGCCAGGCAAAATGTAGAGGACAATAGTTAGAGAAAGAAGAAGACATTCGTGTAGAGTAGAAAAAAAGCGAGAAAATAAGAGATTCATGTGGATTTTTTTTTTATTTCTGTGAGAAACAAGTTGACACACTTTATTTTCTACTAACAGAACAGACAGTACAGTTTTTTAAAAACTGTAGTCCAGAAACTGTTGTGAATTCTGTACCTGAAGAGAATAATCTTAAATATAATTTCCCAATGTGTCTCATGTCCTATATCTCATTTATATCATTCATTAGTGGGTATGTAGAACATAGACTGCTCAGGTTTTTCTATTTTTTCTCTTGTCATATTTTTACAAAATTCAACATTGTAAGACATATTGCTTATTTTTCCCTTGATGATGGTTTATTTTGCAGCATCATGAACTAACATGACTGATGTGTTTTAGGGGATAGTGGAAGAGGAGCCTGCAAAAAGACATGATGGTGAGTTGTATTGTACATTCAAGTCTAAGGAACAGAGGTTTGCAGTCAGCCCGGTTTGGCCAAGATTGGCTTTGTTCTTTCTCTCCAAGTGAGTGCTTTTCTCACTAACTTCTCTTGTAACTGCAATAAAGTGCATTAGGACTTATTTGTTAATGATTTATATGTGGACTTATGTGGTTTGGGAGAGGAAATGTTACATTTAACATAAGGCCTATTTAGTTTGGGGATGCTACAATTACTTTCCTTGGTGTTAAGATTTAGGGATGCTTTGATCAATTTGTCCAGGAACTTTTCTAGTGCCATTAAGTGGTAGTGTGTGATACAAGATGCCAAAAGCCCACAAGAAGATAAACATTAGATGGGACCACCAAAGACAAATATTGCATTTATGGACCAATTTCTCTATGTCTGTAGATAATACTTTTAGTGCATATTTCTGAATTTTTTACCAATTGTATATGGGAGGGTGATGCTTATATGAGAAGAAATTGGAAAAGGTGTGGCAGTTTAAACCTCATGAACTATTTCAAGGTTTCCTTTTTTTTTCTTCTTTGTGGTCAGCTTCATACTTCAAACAGCCTGCTTCCATATTAGTCTGTAAGTAAGACTGACAACATAAACTAAGTATCTTTAAGCCAGAGCAGTCTCTTTTTTTCTATGTTCCCATGAGAATCAAGGGGATCCATAGCTACTACATGTTAGGGTGAATGTTTTAAGATGGAGAGGAGTTTGGTAAGATCAGTTCTGATAGCAATAAAATGTTTACATAGTATAATATTCAGTTCTCACATTCAATTCTATTTAAGACAAATGTGTATTATAATTTGGCCTGTCCTGGTCCTAATCCTTTATAACTATTTTCTTTCCACAGTTTCAGCCACTTAACTCTAGGCTATACTCTCAGCATCATCTTAAACTCTGAAATACATCTTCATTGTATGAGGAAAAACTAAAGCGCTTGAGTCCAGCACTCTGTAACTTAGCATGAAGTTTCACCATGACCTAAGGCCTGAGTTCTTATAGTAAGGATATGCCTTGTCTTAGAAACCTACCCCCTACAGTTTTGACCCATCACGATGACTGGAACTTGTCTTGGTTAATATACCCTGTTCTTCTACTGCTGAGGTTTGTTGTTGTTTACTCTCTTTATAGTCTCTTTTGTTTTTATTAATGACTGTAATCCCTTAAACTCCTACATGATATATGGGGCCCTACCAGATATTGGTGGATTTGTTAGTATCAACCTCTTATGTTATGGTGCTCCAAATATTCCTTCCTATCCCTATGTTTCCATTCTAGTGTAATATATATTTGTGAAAGCAATCTTCTACCTCATGTTGGACTCATTCTCATCCAGCGTCTTACTCCTTGTTAGTTCCTATACTTTCTAGAAATTCTATTATGCCTAGGTCTACATTGTGTCAACTATAATTGAGTTTGTGCTTTTTTTTTTTTTTTGAGTTGGAGTCTCATTCTGTCACCCAGGCTGGAGTGCAGTGGCAGGCTTATGGCCACTCCAGTGTTGGCCTGCTGGGCTCTGGCAATCCTTCTGCCTCAGCCTTCCAAGTAGCCAGAACTACAGGTGCACACTACCATGCCCAGTAATTTTTTATTTATTGTAAAAACGAGATTTTGCCAAGTTGTCTGGCCTGATCTCGAGCCCTTGGGTTCAGGCAATCTACTCACTTTGGCCTCCCAAAGTTCTGGGATTACAGGCTGAGCCACCGAGCCTAGCCGAGTTTGTTCTTACTCCAAGTTTCTGTCTTTTAGAAAATGGAAAGTAAGACCTATATAGCTCTTCTAGCTTCTGATACATTTACATCATATTTTATATCTTGTCATATCTGTACACACTTGTAGCATTTCTACTTTTTGGCCACTACACCTATTGGACGTTTCCCTCCAAATTCCAAAAGATGATTTTATAATTAATGTCAACCTTGAGTGTTTCTTTTCTTTCCTTTTTTTAGTTGGAGTCTCACTCTGTCGCCCAGACTGGAGTGCAGTGGCACACTCATGCCTGTAATCCCAGCCCCTAGGAAGGCCAAGGCAGTATTGCTTGAGGCTGGGAGTTTGAGACCAGCCCAGCAACAACAAAATCCATCCCTATAAAAACATGAAAAAGTAGCTAGACATGGAATTGCTCTCCTGTGGTACCAGCTGTTTGGGAAGCTAAGGTAGGAGGACCACTTAAGTGACTGTAATGAGCTATGATTGCACCACTGCACTTGAACCTGGGTGACAGAGTAGGACTTTGTCTCTAGAAATATGAGAGAAAATGAAATGTAAATGGACAGTGAACACACCCAGTGTTCAGTTCTTGGCTTCTGAACACTGTTTGCTAATAAAAGGAGCCAGAGTTCCATGGAGAAATTCTAAGACTAGCTTAGAGATCAACCAGGAGCATCTTGTAGGATATGTCATAGTAGAATGTAGAGAAGTGCTTTCTTATTTTTTTATTTTTTTGACTTGGAGTCTCACTCTGTACCCAGGCTGGAGTGCAGTAGCATACTCACAACCACCCCATCATTGGCCTGCTAAACTCAGGTGGTCCTTTCACCTCAGCCTTCCAAGTAGTGGTAACTACAGGCGTGCGCCAACAAACCTGGCTAATTTTTCTCTTTTTAAATGTAGAGAAGAGGTGTCACCATGTTGCCCAGACTGGTCTTGAACCCATGGGCTCAGGCAATTCTCTCACCTTGGCCTCCCAAAGTCCTGGGATTACAGACTTGAGCCACCTTACCTGGCCAAAAGGTGCTTTTAAATAAACAATTAAATAAAACAGTCACAGGGACACAAGATCCAAATTGAAAGAACTCCCAAACACCATATTACTAGATTATAACACAAAGTATAAAGTCAATATCCATGAGCTCATACTAATGCAACAATAATTCAATAAACGAGGAAGAAAAAACAAATCTCTCACACAGAATTTCAATTAATTTACAGAGGTTTACCACTCACTCTTTTCCCCACCAAGGAAGTGGCACTTATTTCCATACACCTTGAATGTGGACCAAGGTGGATGATACCTCCAAAGAGTATGGAAAGGGGATGGGGAATAACTTTACTCTGGAAAACCCTGATAGATGCTGCCTCGGCCAGATGATCAAGTTCAACATCAACAGTGGTAGGTCATGCTGATAGTGTGTACCCCTGATATGATGTAATGAAAAAGACCCTTCACCTCTGTGGTCTTACACAGAGAGACAGATTCTGACAGATCCCCACTGAGGGACACTCTACAACATACCTGGCCAGCACTCCTCAAAACTATGACATTAAACATTAAACACAAGGAAATCTGAGAAACTGTCACGCCAGAGAACACTAGGAGACACGACCACCAAATGTAATGCATCCCAGATGGGATCCCAGAGCAGAAAAAGAACATGAGGGAAACGTAGTGAAATCCAAATAAACTGTGGAGTTTAGTTTATATTGGTTCCTTCGTTGTGGCAAATGTACCAAAGTAATGTAAGAAGATGTCAAAAGGGCAAACTGTGTAGAAGATATACAGAAATAAAATAATATGAAGCATTCTAAAACTAAAACTTTATTTAGACCGAGTGCAGTGGCTCCCATCTGTAATCTGTGGCAATTTGGAATCATCCATGTTTTTGTTGTTACTGTTTTTACAAACCAACAAATACCGATCCTTCTCTTTTTCCTTCCTCTCTCCCCCTGTCCGGCATCTTTTGTGTAGTGCCCTCTGTTCTCCCGCATCTGCGCCTCCTGATCCCCTCTTCCCTTGGAAATGGTAGTCCTCAAACTCCAATCTGGAATTGCAAGGGCTGACCCAGCTCCTTGTCTACTGTGGCAAAAGCTGTGGGCTCCAGCTTTAAACCTGAGGGTTTCAGGAGCCCTTTCAATCTATCCTCCAGCTCTTCTTTTCCCTCCTTCCTTTCTTCCTTCCTTTTTTCCCCCCTTCCTTTCTTCCCACTCTTTTCCTCCCTTTTCTCCACTTAAAATGTAGCTGTGTCCCTGCTCTGTGTGTGGCATATGTTACACCCAGGTACCTGATGGTGATGGAGGCAGTTCTGGTCCCTGCACTCATGCATCCTAGGTCTAAAGAGATTAAGACTCTATGCCCGGGTACTTCTCCTGTGGCAAGTATTGTTATAGGAGGTGCAGGTGACCTTAGGAACAGCTTCCATGCCAGCTTGGAGGATCAGGGGAGGCTTACCAAAAGGGTTGTGTAACCCCAGGTCTGGAGGATGAGAAGACAGGCTAGGGAAGAGCAGGGTGTCTCCAGGTAGAGTGGGGGCTTGTGCACAAACTGAAGATGAGGGAGGGGGAGGAAAGACAGCGGAGCCAGATCACTGAGAGCCTCGTGGACCTTCTGAAGGCATCTGAGCTCTATCTTCATGGCAATGGAAGCCATTCAGGAATTTTATGATTTTTAAATTTATTTTATTATAAAGGTGTGGGATATAAGTCAGGATTAGGTACAAAAGCAATGTATGTGCAGGTGAAGTATGGACCTCAAACTGGTCCTCACTTCCCCTGGTTTAGGATCAGGTAGTCATTGTGTTGTTACATGCCCCTCCCTTCCTCCCTCCTCTACCAGGGTCCCACGTCTGCCAATCCCTCCCTTGTGCTACCGTGATTAATGTTCTGGTCCCACTTATGAGTGAGAACATGTGGTATTTGGTTCTTTGTTTCTGTGATAGATTGCTAAGATGATTGCCTCCAATTTCATCCAGTTTGTTGAGAAGTCCATGATGTTGTTCTTTTTTATGGCTGTGTAATATTCCATTGGGAATTTTAAACAGAGATTGACCTGAGCAGGTTTGCATTGTGGAGTATCCCCTGCCTAGGAATGCAAAGCAACTGGGAGGTGGATCAAGAGCCTGGATTTTGAGGTATGGTGGGCTTGTGCCTGTAGAGGCCAAGGTGGGAGGATCTCTTGAGCCCAGGAGCTCAAGACCAGCCTGGGCAGTATAGTGAGACCTCACTTCAATCTGTCTATCTATCTATCTATCTATCTACCTACCTACCTACATACACACCTACCTACCATATCTATCTAAATTATATATATAAATTAGAAAACTAAACCTGAGAGGCTTAGTTAGACTAGGCTAGCTGCGATGGGTGCTTAAATCAATATCTTCACTAGTTATTGGCCTTGTTTTTCATCATTTTTCATAGACCTTTGGTTTAGACACACTCTTAAAGTTATCAAACACACACACAGAAGTGTAACTCTATAATACTCTGTAATGTGTGATTTCTACTCCCCCATGAGAATATGACTAAAGTCTTAAAGATTTAAGATTAAAGACACAATTGACAAGGGAATTTGGTTATTTCTGTGGCACATAACACTTTAACATAATACCATAATTATTACTGATAACATATACTGAGACATATCAAAATTATAGGAATTCAACACAATTTTGGAACACATTTATATAAATATAACCTGTTGGGCAGAGTGGCTCATGCCTATAATCCCAAAAATTAGGGAGGCTAAGGTGAGAGGATTACTTGAGTCCCATAGTTCAGCCTATACAAACTTGTCTCTAAAAAAAACAAAAATTCCTGAGTAGCCATCTAGGGTCCCCTCCTGCCCTGGGAGCTTTTCTGTCCTCTCAATAAATCCTACTTTCTTAAAAAAAAAATCCTGGGTGTGGTGGCTTGCACCTGTATTCCCAGCTACTTGGGAGGCTGAGGTGGGAGGATTGCTTGAGCCCTGGAGTTGGTGGCTTTGGTGAACTGTGATTGGGCCAATGCATTCCAGTCTGGGTGACAGAATAAGATCTTGACTCAAAAAATAATAATAAACAATATATATAAATATAATCTAAAAAAAGTTAAACATGATTTCATATTTGACAATGCTTCCTGCATGATTCTAAGATACCAAATAAAGCCTCTATGTAGCCTGGACTCATACGCCATTGGATACAGTCTTCTCCATAAAATTATGTATGCTGTACCCAGCTTTGGCATAGCACCAGGTGACGGGTGAGCTGTGGGCATACCTTTCTTTCTGTCACACAAACATCACACAAGGTTGATGAGTGTATTGAATTGGACAAAAGGTTAAGGTGACTCAAATCATTCATTCACTCCACAAATGGTTTTTGAGTACTGTGTGCCAGGCATGCACTAGGTGCCAGAGATACAAGGTAAAGACACTGACATGTCTCTCAAGAGACTAAGGCAGGAGGATCCCTTGAGCACAGGACTTCGAGGTTGCAGTGAGGTGTGATTGCACCATTGAATTCTAGCTTGGATGACAGAACAAGAACCTGTGTGTGTGTGTGTGTGTGTGTGTGTGTGTGAGAGAGAGAGAGAGAGAGAGAGAGAGAGAGAGAGAGAGACTGACATGTCCCTCATAAGGCTTAGAATATAGCAGGGGAAAAGAATTAACCAATATCCAAATCCATAGTGTCAAGTAGTGACAATGTGCCATGAAGGGAAAGGACAGGGTGATTTGAGAAACAGTACCAGAAAGCAAATTTAGATGGGGATGGGAAGGCCCCCTAAGGAAGGGATATTTAGGCCCAGAACTGGGGGATCAGTACAAAGGAGTAAAGAAAAGAGGTGGTTGTGGAAAGGCCTTCACCACAGGGAAAACAACTTAGACAAACCCCTGAAGTGGGATACAATGTATTGCTTTTAAGGAACTGAAGACAGCTGGGGGGTGGGGGCTGGCAATCTGCCTTTGAGACATCGCTTAGTGCACACATATGCAAGCACATATACACAAAACAAAACACTTCACATAAATGAGATCATACTATACATACTGTTTCTAACCTATTTTGTTTTCACTTACTTTAAAGGATCAATAAACAAGGTTTTTTCAAATTCAGTTTTTGGAAGAGAGAGAAACATATTCTGATAGCTGACAGAAATGCTGATTGGTATAAACTCCCTGGAGTGAAATTTGTCAATTAATGTTGTGCCCCACTCCCAGTGAGTCCAACAGAGACAGCACAGTGGCGGAGAGGCAGAAAAATAAAAACATCCAGAGACAGCGGATGTTATTGGAGCCTTACGGGGTGTCCTGGGACCCACTGAACAGGAAAAAACCCACTAATGCTTGTTGCTAGCGTGCTGGTTAAGAGCGACTTTCATACAGCAGCCTCTACTTAGCAACAACCACATAGCTTCAAACAAAGGGCCTGGGTCCCTTGTGTCATGTGTGGCTGGCTGGGTACAGCTGGAGTCCTGGGTTGGTAAGCACAATTTAACAAACAGTAATGAATTCAGAAAGGCAGATTTATTAAAGGGAAGATACATTGTGAAGGGCTAAACAGCAGAGAATGTCTGCTGTCCGCAAAGGGGAAGGGGCCAGAAGCGGGGTGTGTTTCTATAAGGGGACGTCAGGGTTTACTGGGCCAGGAATCGTCTTTGGGGAAAGTCTGCAAAAGAAAATTTCCAGATTTGGTTAAGAGGCTGATTGAGGTGTTTTGTTTCTTTAAGATGAAGTTAGTTAACAGCAATAGTTAACTAGCAACAAATGGTTAACTGCTTTTTGTTTACTGCAAGTGTTTTACAGCTGGCAAACCAGCATT